>JADMLD010001029.1:0-171633 GCA_017589585.1 Phylloscopus whistleri | reverse complement strand
ACCACTAACCTTCAGCAAGGCCCTACCTCTCAAGTGAATGATTCTAAGACAGACGATGGACCGTATTGTAATACTATCGGTCAAGAACCTGCAAGGTAGAGAAACTGTTCCTCTTAGAGAGGTTCCTATGGGTGGGGTAGCTGGTGGAATTGGGTCTGTGAATGTTCCCTTGACTGCTTCAGAGGTCAGAAGTTTCAAGAAAGAAATAGGGAGTTTGACAGAGGACCCTGTGGGAATAGCCAATCAGGTCGACCAATTCCTAAGACCCAACACATATACATTGGGAGAACTTTATTTTTAACATATTATTCTCCCCGAGGAGGTCTGGCTAATAAGGACTGTGGGAACAAAGATTTGGGAACGGGAGAACCGAACAGGACCTCAGGAGATCAGAAATACCCCTGACAGACCCTAATTGGGACCCCAACGAGGAAGAGGGAAGGCGGAGTATGAGGAATATAGGTCTCTGATGGTTAGGGGCATAAAGGAGTCAGTTCCCAGAGGGAGTAACACCAAGTTAGTGGGATGACAAAAGATGGCACACAGGAGGAAGATGAAACTCCAGCAGCATGGCTGAACTGATTAAAGCAAAATTTCCAGTTGCATTCTAACATTGATCCAGATGGTCCAGAAGGCTAGATGCTGCTAAAGGTGCAGTTTGTGACCAAGGCCTGCCAGATATTAGGAGGAAGCTGGAGGAAATGGAAGATTGGCAGAGAAAGGTATTAATGAACTTTTAAGAGAGGCCCTGAAGGTGTATTTGCAGAGAGAAGAAGAAAAAGCCAAGACAAAGGCTAGATAATGGTGGCGGTTGCTAAAGCAAGTGTAAGGACAGAAAAAGGGAAGTTGGCACCTCCAGTCAGGAGAAGCCAGGACCAGTGAAACCTTAGAAGAAGTATCTGGAAAAACCAAGAAGGCCAGGAGCTGGACATTGTTTACTACTGTGGTGAGGCAGGGCATTTTAAAAAGGAACTGCAAAAAAGCTGGAGTTTGATGAGGCCATCGCAAGGAAGCAAGACCTCCTGGGGAAGATTTTAAAAGGAGATGATTAGGGGTGTCGAGGGCTTTACATAATGGAGAATCCCATGAAACATCTGACAGAGCCCTTGGCAAACTTTGAGGTGGGTCCATTAGGAGAGGATATGGAGTTTTTAATAGATGCTGGGGCCAAAAGGTTCAGTGTAAATAAATTGCCATTAGGGGTCACTTTAAGTAAAAGGACTTGAGACGTATTAGGAGCAGAAGGGAGGCCATTTCCTGTGATTGAAAATGTAGAGATAAGGGGAAATTCCAAACAGTGCAGAGTGGACTTGATTTACCTAGCAAGGCTGGAAAGTAACTTGTTGGGGAGAGACCTCCAAAGTTCGTTTAGGGGTTGGAGTAATCCTGAGAATGGGAAAATGGTAGTGAGGATCATGGCTCTCACCCAAAGTGACATGGAAGAAATCAATCCTGAGGTGTGGGCTGGGCAAGGAAAAACAGTGGAAATGGTAGAGAATACTCCACCAGTGAGGGTTAAACAATACCCCATTTCACCTGAAGGAAAAGGAGGGGTTAGCCCGATAATCAAGCAATTACTGGAAGAAGGGATTTTAGAGCCCTGTATGTCCACACAACACACCCATTTTGGCCGTGAAAAAGGTCGATGGAAGCTATCGGCTAGTGCAGTGTGGGAAAACACTAAAAGCAAAAAAGGATTTTAGGAGCTGAAAAAGCAGGCCTCAAGCAGAAAAAGCTGATATATCAGAACTTGCAGCAACTGAGAAAAGTTGGGAACTAGGAAAGATACAGTAGTATATAATAGTATAGCCAATGAGGACATGGAAAACAAAGGCGAGTTTTTAGGTTTGGCTTGAATAAGTCATAACACTGCAGAAAACATATGCCAGGCAAGATAGTAGAAGGTCTTAAAAAGGGTATTGTGTATTGTTAATAGAGAAGCATACAAACGACTATTGTTTGAAGTAGGTGTACGTGTGCTATAATTGATTGGTTAAAAACAACTGTCTGTAAGTTTAGTAATATACTATTGGCTGAAAAGTCCTTAAGATGCTTTGTAACAGAGAAATTTGTGGCTACTGTGGGCTGCTGCTGCTACTGCTGGCTGCTACATGGGTGCTGTGAGCTGCTGCTTTGCCTTTATTTCTGTGATGAGACTGATGCTTCATTAAAGAAAATAACTACCACAGCAGTCCGGTCCACTTCCTGCCCGCGTCGCCACAGTGCAGGACCTATGAGAAGCAAACAAGAAAACTGTTTCTAGACACCCAGTTGTGCCAGATCCTTACACACTCCTCAGTAAGGTGCCGAGGGAACATGAATGGCTCACGACCATAGACCTGAAAGATGCTTTTTGGACATGTCGCGTGGCAGAGGAGAGTAGAGACTGTTTGCTTTTGAATGGGAGGATCCTGCCACCAGGAGGAGGCAACAACTCAGATAGACATGTCTCCCTCAAGGATTTTCAGAATCTCCTAACCTCTTGGGGAAATCATTAGAAAAATTACTAGAGCAATTGGACTCAGAAAAAGAAATACAAATTTTCCAATATGTAGATGGCTTATTAATTTCAGGAGAAAGCCGAAGTCAAGTGAGGAATATCAGTATACGGCTTCTAAATTTTCTAGGTGAACAAGGACTGAAAATAACAAAAAGTAAATTGCAATTTGTGGAACTGGAAGTAAAATTCTTAGGGCACTTGATTGGGAAAGGGTATAAAAAGTTAAGCCCGGAGAGGATTTCGGGGATTCTGTCCATTGAGGGTCCAAAAACCAACAGAGACGTAAGGAAACTGCTGGGACTGGTAGGATATTGCAGATGGTGGATAGAGCAATATTCAGGGTGTGTAAAGTTCCTGTATGAAAAGTTAGTCAGCCCAGACCCCATACACTGGACAAGAGAGGATGAAAAGCAATTACAAAGTTTGAAAAGTAAATTGTCTACAGCCCCAGTGCTGAGTTTACCTGATCTAAACAAGGGCTTTGACTTATTCATAAATACAGAAGGAGGGACGGCATACGGGGTGCTAACTCAAGAGTGGGGGAATTGCAAAAAACCTGTAGCATACCTGTCCAAACTATTGGACCCAGCGGCAAGGGGGTGGCCAGTGTGTCTACAGGCTATAGCTGCCACCGCTACCCTACTGGAGGAGGCCCAAAGACTAACACTGCATGGAAAAATAAAGGTACATACCCCACATGACCTGAGAACAGTGCTCAGCCAACAAGCACAGCAGTGGCTGACCAATGCCAGAATTTTAAAGTATGAGGTAGTTCTGATGAACATGGACAATCTGGAAATTGTCACCTCTAAGTGCTTAAATGCAGCTCAGTTCCTCTCAGGAGAACCCCTGGAAAACCTAGAGCACGACTGTGTCAAGCTCATAGCATTACTGTAGTGGTGTGTTGAAGTTTTAAGTTTATTATGTTGGTTCGTTCCATGTACCCCTTGTTTAATTCCCATTTGGTTGTACCCCAGCTGTCAATCGCTTGCTCCCTACCCCCCGAGGACCTGTCTATCTACTTGAGGCCTCTCCCTGGATCTGGAAAGTTCTGAGAGGGGCGTCGAGTGATAGGACAGGATCCGAGGAAGTTCACCCCCTCCAACTGGGATTGGCTCCTGGAGGAGTAACCAGGAGTAATCCTGGTAACCACTCCCTGTTGCTTCCCCATTGGTTCTTTCCCTGTTACCTCCCCTGACTCCTCCTCTGAATAAAAGCAGCCGACCCAGGGCAGTCTGTGCTCTGCTGAGGCAGATCTCCCTGGAGTGAGGCTGTTCCCCTCAGACCCTCAATAAACTCCTGTGGAAACCCCTCATCAGAGTCCTCTATCTTTCCTCGCCTTTGTCGCGATCGACATCAAGCAGCTGGGCTGAAAAGAACCCACAGGATTGGCTCGGTTGGCCAGCCTAGTGGGCCGTACCTGTCGCCTAAAACCGTCGCCAGGGCTAGTCGGGAATAGGCGAAGGCTCTGGCCGCGAGGCAGAGGGCTGACGCTAGCAGGCGCGGTTACACATTACAAACAAAGGTGAGAGAAGATCTAGAAGACAGACCCTTACCCCATGGTGAAATTATATTCACGGATGGATCTTCAAGGATGATAGATGGGAGGAGGGCCTCAGGGTAGGCGGTAGTAGATGGGAAAGCTATGAAAGTAATGGAAACAGGGAAATTACCACCAAATTGGTCAGCCCAGAGTTGCGAGCTTTATGCTCTCAAAAGAGGACTGGAGCTATTGGAGGAGAACTCAGGAACAATTTACACCGACTCAAGATACGCACTTGGAGTTGTACATACATTTGGAAAAATCTGGGAGGAGAGAGGTTACATTAATTTGAAAGGGAAGAATATAATCCATGAGAGACTGGTAAAACTGATTTTAGAGGCCCTACAGAAACCAGCTGAGATAGCCGTAGTCCATATGAAAGGACATCAAAAAAGTGATACTCTGGAAGCAAGAGGGAATAAAATGGCTGACCAGGCAGCAAAAGAAGCAGTGTTGGGGCTGGGAGACCCAGTTAAGGTCTTCAACCTTGTGGGAATCCAGGGCATTCCTCTGGATGCCCTGGACAGTCAGAGACCTGAACAACAGGGTTTGAAACCTGTACAGGAAAGTTTGAAACCTGTACACAGGGGGGTTGGAGACCCTGGAACAGAGCCCAGGAAGACACTGGCTTTCATTTTAGTCCATGGGAAAAACTTCCAATACTGAGAGAGGAATTACAAGCCACAAAAGTTTGATAGAGAATAGTGTAGTTTGTCATATTTGGGTTTTTAGAACAGGGGTGAATGGGGACAAGATGGAGGATTCTGGGCGCTGCCCTGAGTTCTTCTTCTTCGTCTCCATCTTCTGCTGTGATGGTGGCACAAAGTAGCTTCAAAGAGATTGGGTCAGAGTAGAAATGACCTATTTAGTATAGATGGTAGATAATGGTGTATAACTGTAAAAATTGGATACGTAATAATTGGTATAAGAGATGATGAGACTCCATTGGAGGAGTCATCTTCGCTTGATGCCTGAGCTGCAAAGACCTTGGCTGGGCACAGAGCAAATGAAAAGATAAGAAATAATAAACAACATGAACAACCTTGAAAACCGAGAATTTGAAGACTCCATTGTGTTCTTGCGTCTGGCTCAGGGCTTTTCAGAGGGCAAAGGACTCTAAACCACCCGAATCTCGAGAAACCAGCCGACCCAAGAGCTTCCACAGGTGTGACTGCTGCTGGCTGTGACTGCCCCTGTGGTTCAGCTGGAACCTGGATGGTTGTAATGTCTGTGGGTTCCACTGCTGCACCATCAGACTCTCCCTTTTCAGGACAGGGGAAGGGTTTCCCACAAGTGGGGGAAATGTACTCCCTCAGCATCTGGCCCATCTCCTGTATCTTCTTCACCAGAACCCCCACCCAATCTGGTTGCTTTATCTCTGAGGCAGGCTGTGGGGCAGGGTCAGGCTCTGGGGCAGCATCTCTATTTTGTGGGGTAGGTACTAGGGTTGTTATCTAGGTCAATATCCCCTTATCTCTTAATGCTAAACAGAGTAGGCAACTCTGTATAAGCAACATCAGCCACTGTATGATATCATTAGCATTCAGAGCAGATTTGAACCCTTCAAAAACTGGTGCAGCAGACCCAAAGAGCTGGGTGAAGGGTTGGGAAAAAAATCCAACTGGTGCCATTTCTTCACAGTAGGTACCATTATTCAAGTATCCCCAAAACCACACAGTTAGTGTGTGATACCTCAGAATCCATGTGCCTGCCTTCCAGAGGAGGTTAAAGATCCATGAATTCCTCACCTCATTAACCCAGAAAGCAAACTGGATAACAGCCACAGGAGCCTTAGTTATAGGGCCCATGTTGAGATAAGGGCCTGCAAATGAGAGAAATACAGCCACAACCACATGCCACCCAAACCAGGGTAAGACCACATGACTCTACCTAAGAAGGTTTCTATATCCAGTACACAAGAACTTAACTCACTCAAGAACTGTTATTCCTTTTTCTCTCAATGCCCTTGTGCCCCATGTTGGGCGCCAAAAGCTGTCTTGCTTTGGAAAGACAGGTATCAGCCAGGGAAAGCTGGAGCTCCCCTTGGAATGGAGAATGTAAACCACTCACCCCCTGAAAATTATGATGATTTTGCAATTCAGGGCTTTCAGGCAAAGATTTGGGAATAGGAATAATAGTTCTTTACTAGAAATATTCACAGTACAAATATAGTAGTACAAAAAATCCCAAGCAAACAAACAAAAATCCTAGAAACCCTGACAGAGTCAGAAATACAACCTGACACCCTGTTGGTCAGGCTGTTGGAAGTCGTCCACAGTAAGTCCTCCTGGAGTGGCAGATGTGGTTCTGTTGGGGTAGAGATGATCCTGAGGGAAAAGGGTCCAGTGATGGTGAGAAGGCTCCGGTCTTCCTCCAGGAATCCAGTGGAACCAGATCCCTCGTGTTCCTACATCTCAGATTTCATCCAGGTAGGAATGGTTGGCTCCTCCCACACTGGGTGGAGCATCTCCCAATGGGATGATGGAATGTGTTCTGTCACTACTGAGCCTTCATGGCCCATTAGCAGAAGATGTCCCCCTGGAGGGAGGACAGGTGGTGAAAGAGATAAGAAACACTGCCCCACCTGGTTTGAACAGCTGGCCCATTATCAGAAAGCATCAGCCCCCCTTCCACCAGAGTTAAAAGAAGTAAAGAAAAACATCTCCCCAGCTGCTGTCAACAGAGGAAATAGAATACACATTTTTGGTTCCATAACCCAAGACACCCATGCTTGGGTTTGGGGGTTCAGGGCCCCTCCTGCTCAGTCCAGGGTTTCCCCCCGCCCTTTTCCTTAATTCAGGCACCTCCTGGCAGCTTTATCCTGCAAAGAATCCATGGGTTTGGAGATTTTTGGAGGGCAGTTTTGGAGAGGGACAGCTCTGTCTGGCTTTCCCCTCCGTCTTTCAGCTGCCCCCAACACCTGGGGCTGCTGGGATTTCCCTCCTGGGGACAAGGACGTTCATTCCCTTCCAGGAGCCCAATGCCTGGCTGGGGCTCCAGGTCAGGGGCTCCTTGAGCAGCTGCCCCAGAACCTCCACCAGGGTCTCCCAGCGCAGCTGGAGCCGCTCAGCCTGGGGTCCCCAAAGCCCTTAGCAAGCCCCAAGTCCCTCCCAGGAACCCTCAACTCCCTCACACCCAGCATCCCCCACAGCCCCTCCAAGTTCCCCCCATGGCACCATGGCCATGGCCATGTCCCCACATGTCACTAGCCATGTCCCACCATGGCCTCACCGATGGCTGTCTCCCCACCATGTTTCCATCTCTGTCATTGTCCCCCACATCTCCATCTGAGCCCGTGTCCCCCTGTGTCCCCATGAATGGCCACATCCCCCTCTGTGTCCATGTGTCCCCGTGTCCTCATGAACGGACATGTCCCCCTCCATGTCCATGTGTCCCCCTGTGTCCTCATGAATGGCCACATCCCCCGCTGTGTCCATGTGTCCCCATGTCCTCACCCATGTCTTAGTTTATCGTCCTTATTTTTGCCCCAGTGTCAGATTTTTTTAAAGGGATGAGGAGAAACAAAAAGCAAATCAAGGCCAAAAGAAAAGGATTTCTGTGTCCGTGCCAGCTGAGGATCCATGTGCTTGGGTGGGAGGGAAGAACCTTTTTTGGAGGGGTCTCCACCCCACTGTCTCCAAAACCTTGATCTTTCACCCAGGTCATCACCATTTGGCTGTGGAAGATGCCCTCGGGAATCGGAAATAAAAATCATGCAATCCCAGAGGTTGGAAAAGACCTCCAAGACCATCCAGTATTCCTTGAGGCCACCAGAACATAGGATTGAACACAAAAGATTTTCTGGGGTTGGAAGTCAACAAATGTTCTTGCCGTAAAGAATTCCCAATGTCTGTCTGTGTCCCGATTGATGTTCCTGCCCCTGCATTCATCCAGGTGCCCACAGGGAGACAGGAAGATGTGGAGCCCCCCCAGCCAGGTGTCTTCACAACAGGGATCACCAGGACCATGGATCACCAGGGCTCTGCCCAACGGGGTCACTGGGGATCATCCAACGCCGATCCTCCCACGGGGGATGGAGCTGGAGCAGCGCACGAAGCTCTTCCTGCTCTCAGGGCACTCCCAGGGCTTCCCTCAGTGGTGCCTCTGTTGATGTTGGGTCAAGTGAGAGCTCTGTGAGAAGCTCTTCCCACACTCGTGACACTCGTAGGGCCTCTCCCCAGTGTGGATGCGCCGGTGCTTTATGAGATTGGAGTTGTACCTGAAGCCCATCCCGCAGTCGGGGCAGCGGAAGGGCCTCTCCTCCGTGTGAATCTGCTGGTGCTGGAGGAGATGGGAGCTGGTCTGAAACCTCTTCCTGCATTGGTCACACTCATAGGGCCTCTCCCCAGTGTGGCTCCTCTGGTGGAGAATCAGCTGGGAGCTGTAGGTAAAGCTCTTCCCACACTCCCCACACTCGTAGGGCTGTTCCCCTGTGTGGCTTCTCTGGTGGGCAGTAAGGCTGGAGCTCTGGCTGAAGCTCTTCCCACACTCAGGACATTTGTAGGGCCTCTCCCCGGTGTGGATGCGCCGGTGCTTGATGAGGTTGGAGTTGTACCTGAAGCCCATCCCACAGTCGGGGCAGCAGAAGGGCCTCTCCTCCGTGTGAATCCGCTGGTGCAGGAGGAGACAGGAGCTGGTCTGAAACCTCTTCCTGCATTGGTCACACTCGTAGGGCCTCTCCCCGGTGTGGCTACTCTGGTGGCGGGTCAGGTGGGAGCTCCGGCTGAAGCTCTTCCTACACTCCCCACACTCGTAGGGCCTCTCCCCAGTGTGGACCCTCTGGTGGACACGCAGGTTGGATCTAAAAGTGAAGCTCTTCCCACATTCCCCACACTCGTAGGGCCGTTCCCCCGTGTGGATTATCCAGTGGCTGATCAGATAGGATCTGTAGCTGAAGCTCTTCTCACATTTCGAGCATTTGTGGGGCTTCTCCGCATTGTGAAGCTGCTCAGGCACCCCCGGCTCCAACCTCCGGCTGCCTCCCTGGAAAGGGTGGACCTTTCCTCCTGGGATCCCCGAGATCTGCGTTTGCAGCCCCTCCTCGTGCGGGATCTCCGGGGCTTTTCCTCCCCGTTGGATTCCTGCGCTGTGGAGCTGCTCAAAATGGTGTCTTCCATGAGGTTCTGCTGCGGACTGGACTTCATCCTCAGCTCCTTGTCTGGGGGAGGGAGGACAAGGAGAGGATGGGATTTGCCTCCGTGCCACAGGGAAGGGGAAAGAGAGTTGCCCCAATCCCCGGCAGGATGGCGTCGGCAGCGGGGTTGTCCTGCAGCTGGGGGCCAGGCTGGGCTGGGAGATGGAGCAGGAGAGAGGGGGAAAGGGGCAGTGACTTCCTCCTCACCTGCCTGGGGCTCTAGGGCCATCTTCCTCTTCCTCGCAGCCTCATCGTTCTGCAACGGGCCAAGGTTTGGGACTGGGAAAGTCTGGTTTGGGGGGAAAAACACGGACTGAGCGCTTTGGGTTTGATGGTCCCGCTGCCCAAATGCAGGTGCCGAAGTCAGCGCCCCTTTCAGCCTCAGGAGGCCCGGACCCCGCTCATCTCCAGGCTCCCCCACCCCTCCAGGCTGCCGTGGGGTCCCCCAGCTACGGTATCGCCCCTCTGTGCTCTCCCCAAACCCGATATTGCCCCTCTGCCTGCCGGGACCGGGCCATCGCCACGTGGGACCCCCCAAGATCCCTCCAGGGCCATTTCCGGCTCGACTTTGGGGTCCTGCAAGATCCAAACACCCCCTGCCGTGAGAAAAAACCCACCCGGAGACCCCCCGATGGATTTGGGGCGAGCTCCCCCTCCCCGCTCACCTGCAGGTTCCGGAGGGAGCGATGCTGCCGGAGCCGGGGGAGACGCGGCCGGAGCGGGCGAGCGGAGAACCACGTGCTGTTCCTGCTGCTGGTCTTCCTCCGATTCCTTCTCTTTCTCTTCCTGCTCCTCTGTCCCTCCTGTTCCTGCTCCTCCTCTTCCTTCCGCTTCTTTCTCTTTCCCTTTCCTTCTCCTCCTCCTCTGTCCCTCCTCTTCCTCCCAGCTCCTCCTCTGCTCCCAGCCCGGCCCGGGCGGTGCCGACACCCAAAAGCAGCCGCGCTCAGCCCTGGGGGGTTCCAAAGCGGCCCCGCCCTCCGCGGCACCGGGAGCGATCCTGGGAGCAGCGGGAAGGAATTGGGAGCGCTTTCCCTCCCAGTCTGGCTCTTACTGGGAGCGCTGGGAGGGAACTGGGAGGAAACAGCGCCCGGACGCGGCTACAGCCGGCGCTGGGCGGGGCCAAACCAGAGGGCGTGGTTATGCAAATAGAGGAGCGATCGCGCGCTGTGATTGGTGGGCGGGAGCAGCGCGGGGTTTCCCCGGTCAGGTGAGGGCCGGGGGGGGGGGCGGGAGCGATGGCGGCGGCGTCCGGTGAGAGGGGACAGGGAGCGGGAATGGGGACAGGGAAAGGGACAGGGAGCGGGAATGGGGACAGGGAGCGGGAATGGGGACAGGGAAAGGGAATGGGAATGGGAGCGGGAATAGGGACAGGGACCGGGAATGCGGAATAGGACAGGGAATGGGGACGGGGAGCGGGAATGGGGACAGGGAGCGGGAATGGGGACGGGGAGCGGTACTACGGGGCCGAGACCAACAATGGGACCGGAGATACGGGCCCGGAGCCCGGAATGGGGACAACGACGAGGTGTGGCACCAGAAATTGCGGACAGGGACTGAGAATCGTTCCAGGTATAGGGACAGGGACCGAGAACAGGGAATGGGACCAGGGACAGAGACCGAGAACGGGGACCAAGACCGGGAGTGGGATTCAAAATACGAGAAAGGGACGTGGGAAAGAATTGGGAATGAGGATAGTGACCGGGAATACGGACACGGACCTGGAATGGGGCCCGAATGGGAATATAGGAACGGGACAGGGAATATGGAAGCAGCAAGCATAGACAGAATGTGGGATGGGAATTAAGAAGGTGGGACCGGGATCAGAAACGGGAATACAGGAACAGGACTGGGAATATGGGAACAGGACAGGGAATATAGCAGTGGAAATGCAGGCGTGGCAGGAGGCCCAGCAAAATAAAAGGACCAGGAATATGAAAATGGGAACAGGACGGCAAATATTGGACTGGGAATATGAGAATTGCAACCAGACAGAGAATACGGAACAGGGACAGGGAATGAGACCGGGAATGGGATCCAGACTGGGATGGGAGCAGGACAGAACCGGGAGTGGGGTGACACGGGAACAGGCTGCGGGCAAAGGGGAGTCACAGCATGAGGGGGGGGGATCCTGGACAGGGGACACCGGGAACGAAGATGGTGGGACATGGGCAGTTCCAGGGCAGGGGGCCCTTGATCAGCTGCCCCAAAACCTCTGCCAGGGTCTCCCAGCAGAGCTGGAGCCGCTCAGCCTGGGGAGCCCAAAGCCCTGAGCAACCCCCAAGTCCCTGCCAGGAACCCTCAATTCCCTCACACCCAGCATCCCCCACATCCCCTGCAGGATCCCCCCATGTCCCCATCCATGGCCATGTACACACCATGTCCCCATCAGTCTTTTAGTCCAACATCTTTATTTTTATCCTGGTTTTGGGTGTTTTGAAAGGATAAAGAGAAATTAAAAGAAAATCAAGGTCTGGGGGAGCCATTAGGCAGTGGAATCCCCAGCCAGGTGTCTTCCCAACATGGATCACCAGCACCACAGATCACTGGGGCTGTGCCCACCTGGGGTCACTGGGGATCATCCAGCGCGGATCCTCCTATGGAGGATGGAGCTGAAGCAGAGCACGAAGCTCTTCCCACACTCAGGGCACTCCCAGGGCTTCCCTTAGTGCCGCCTCCGTTGGTGTTGGGTCAAGTAAGAGTTCCTGGAAAAGCTCTTCCCAAATTTGATACACTCGTAGGGCCTTTGACACCACAAGGAGCAGGGCTGGCTGTGATGCTCTCTAGTGCCTGTGACATTACAAGGAGCAGGGCTGGCTGTGATTTGTTTGGTGCCTGTGAAATCCCAAGGGCAGTGTCACCGTGGGGGCAGCTCTCAATGTCCCCAGCAGGTCACGCTGCCCAGTGCAGCCCGTGCCAGCGGTCACTGCGCACACGGGGGAGGCTGGGCTGGACGGGGGTCGGGGCAGAAACGCCGCCCCCGGGACTGGGCTCTGCCCCTGCCTCTGGGGCCCAGCCCCTGCTGGGAGCGCCTTGGGCAGGGCACGGGGCTGCTGCAGGGCCAGGGGGACAGGCCTTGCCCCCTGCCAGCTGCCTGCGCCCCTCTGATGCCTGTCCCACATCCCTGTGCCTCCTGTCCCCGCTACTCCCCGCCACCTTCACTCCCTCCATCAAAGCCCCACTCAACCTCTGCACTGGGACCTCTGGAAAGAAAGACAGAATGAAGGAGAGGAAGTGCAGTCAGTGTACCCTGGCTGGATGCCAGGCACCCACCAAAGCTGCTCTCTCACTCCCCTCCAGAGATGGGCAGGAGAGAGAAAACAGAATGAAGCCTTCATGGCTTGAGATAAGGACTGGGACAGATCACTCAGCACATGCCATCGTGGGCAAACCAGGTTTGAAATTAGAGACATTAATTGAATTTATTGCTATCAAAATCAGAGCAGGATAATGAGAAGTAAAATAAAGCTTTAAAAACACCTTCTGCCCCTCTCTCTCTCCTTCCCAGCTCTCCCTGCTCCCCCAGTGGGTGCAGGGAGACAGGGAATGGGGGTTCTGGTCAGTTCACATCTTTTCTCCTGCTGCTCAGGGAGAGGAGTCGTTCCCCTGCTGTGCCAGGGGTCCCTCCCAGGGACACTTCTCCACGAACTTCTCCAACATGAGTTCATCTCCTGGACAGCAGTTGTTCACAAACTACTGCCACGTGGGTCACTCTTCCATGGGCTCACAAATCCTACCAGGACCCTGCTCCAGCGTGGGCTCCTCTCTCCATGGGTTTGCAGGTCCCTGCCAGGTCCCAGCTCCAGCACAGGTTTCTCATGGGGTCACAGCCTCCACTCGGGCATTCCCCTGCTCTGGCACGGGCTCCTGCAGGTGCTGCAGGTGCATCTGTGCACTCCGTGCCCTCCATGGGCTGCAGGGGCCCAGCTGCCTCAGCAGGGACTGCACCACGGAATCTCAGGGCAATCAGCTCCAGCAGCTGCAGCAGCTCCTGCCCCTCCTCCTGCCCTGCCCTGGCTGTGTGCAGAGTTGTTCCTCTCCCATGTTCTCCCCCTGCTCTTCCCTGGACACAGTCACAACTACTCCATAAATGATTTTCTTAAATCTGTTATCCCAAAGGTGTTCCCACCATTTCTGCCTGGCCCAGCCTTGGCCTGTGGCCGGTCCGTCCTGGAGCCAGCTGGCGTTGCCTCTGCGGGACATGGAGGAGCAGCTGCTTCCAGCAGCCTCTCACAGAAGGTGCTCCTCGAGCCCTCCTTGCCAACACCTGGCCATGCAAACCTGGTATAAGTCTGGTAGGGTTTTTATTACCACTATGAACTCTTGTTATTGCTATTATTGAGACACTAATTTTGAAGACTTTAAAAAACTAAGGTTGTAGACAACAATATATTGCTGATTTAGCTGGAAAAAAATAAGCTTTGCTGAAATCAGTTAAAACTCAGAGGATGGTTAAGAGAGACCGGATTTTAGATAAGCTATCCCAGATCTAATAACTCATTGCCTGTCAACTTTAATAAAGTTTATCTAATTGGCAATCAATTATTGGGTCCTCATATTTATCAGTGGCTCCTGGCACCCAGGCAGGGCCAGCCCAGCCCCGGGGTTTCTGAGGGTCTTGTGGGCATCCCCCGTGTGCAGGACATCCCCGCTGGAGGAGGGTGTCCCCCCGTGGGGCAGCCCCAGCCCTCGGGCAGCGCTCAGCCAAGCAGAGAACACCCTCAGCTGGGGCCTCGTTTTTTGTGCACCCCTGAGCCCCTGGAAATCTCTATCCCAATTTTGGGTCAGCCTGAGCTCCTGTCTATCTGGGACCCCATTTTTGGAGCTGTATTGGGATTGCAGGGCCTGGTTTTGGTAGCAGGGGGTTTCAGGGCTGGGTTTTGAGAGAAGCTGCCAGAAGCTTCCTCCGTGTCCAGCAGAGCCAACCCGTGGTGCCTCCAAAGACTGAGGTGCCGCATGCTGAGATCCACGGGGATGCAGAGATACCCCCAGAGCCCCTGGAGGAGCCCATGGCAGAGCAAGGCAATGCCTGACAGGAGGCTGTGACCCCGGGGGACACCTGCGGGCAGAGGGGCCCCCGCTGGAGCAGCCTGTCCTTGAAGGGCTGAGCCTGTGGCAGTGACCCACGCTGCAGCAGCTTGAGGGGGGCTGTTCCCCACGGGATGGGCTGAGCTTGAAGGAGTTCCTGGAGAACTCTGCTGTGGGAGGGAGCTCAGGGTGCAGCAGGGGAACAGCTCCTGTCCCTGAGCAGCCGGAAAAGCCCCGGGGCACGAACTGACCATGGCCCCATTCCCTGTCTCCCTGCTCTGCCGGGGTAGGAGGTGGAGCTGGAAGGAGGGAGGCGTCAGGGGAGGCTGATTTTAAGGGTCTCATTAACTTCTTATAATCGTTCTCGGAATTTTTGAAGTTTTCTGCCAGGAATCTCTCCCCTCTTCCACTCATAGGCAGGGTTTGGGGCAGTTTTCCCTTTTTCGGGGAAATCAAAGTGTTGAACTGATACTCCTAGTTAGGGGGTAGGAGAAGTGAGGCTTCAGAGCTTCCCGCTGAGTGGGAGGCACCCAGCACGCAGGGCTGGGCCAGGCGGTCCGGGAGGTGCGGAGAACTTTGTTTGTGTTTTGAGCTCAATCCCGGCTGGGGCCCGGGCCGGTCCCAGGGCGGTTCCTGATCTGCGGCTTTGCCCTCAGACAGCCCGGGGGCGGGGCCTGAGATGCTGTGCCGTCTGCAGAGCCCGCCACTCGCCGTAATTGGCTGGTTCTGCCGTCACTCTTGGCTCTCGCTGCGCGCCGATTGGGCAGAGCAAAGCGGAAAAAAGCCCGCGTCCCCTCCACCCCTCCCCGCCGGCGCAGTACAGCGGCCGTAGTTGCAGCGTCTGTGCCCGGGCCCTGGAGCGGCGGCAGCGGCCAGAGCCCGGGGAGGCGGCGGCGGAGCTCGGAGGCGGCCCCGGCGCAGGTGGGAGCCGCGCTGGGTTGTGCCGGGGCTCGGGGCCGGCTGCGGGCGGAGGGGGCGGCAGGGGGCTCTGGCTGTGGCTGGGTTGTGCCGTGTCCGCGCCGTGTTCCCCGTGCCCTGAGGGCGCTGCGGGAGCGGCTGCCCGCGGTCTCCTTCCCGCGGGTGCCTGGGCAGGAGCCGGTGCCGGAGCAGCGCTGGCTCGTCCCGGTTCCTGTGGGTAGGACGGAGGCGGCTGCGCTGTCCCCGGGCCTGAGCGGGAAAGTTCGCATGGCCAGAGGTTTCTGTGCCCGAAGGAGACAGAGGCGTCCTGTCAAAGTGACTTTATTACTGACCAAAGGGAGAGGCCATGTGGCATTTGCCATGCGGTCTCTCCAAGTGTTGTAGTACGCAGCCTCTTTTTAAAAATATTTTATTATCTGTTTACATGTTAAAGTGTCATCTTTAAAGCTCTTCTAGTTTTGCAAAATGCAGCCTAAAGGTGAACTTTGAAAAATCCATATACCAAAATTTTGCGATCACTGAGAGCCACACACAAACACACACAAAAAAATTCCAAAGCAATCAAGGTTTTTCTTTCTTCTCCTAAGACTACAAATTGATTCTCACACCCCTGGCCCAAACCCAACTGACAATATAGAAGTAGGATTATTGCAAAAGATTATTCTTATTTTGTTATCTTGTCACTGAAACTGTGGGAAAAACCAAAACTCTCCAACAATATCTTCAGTGTTAGAGAGTCAAGGCATTGCTTGATTCTGGCCAGGATGGGCAACAGAAATCATTTCATTCACACATAGCCCAGTGTGCAGAGAAAATCGTTCCATGACATGTGAGTTTTACTGGATTTTTCCTAAACTTTTTACAGTCTGAACCCATAGAAATCCATTGGTTTGATGTTCATTGCTTCCAAGTTGCTGAGTTCTCAGGATCTGCTTTCCTGTTGGACCCAGATTCCTTTGCCTCTGATGTTAATTAGGTCTGCACTCCTGGATTTCCTTATCAGCCTTTTCCAGACCAGGTGTCTGCAGCTCTTCCAGGGGCAGTGTCTGGGGTGGGTGTTGGTTGCTGTTTGCTGATGGTGGTTGATGTTTTGTTGATGGTCGTTCTCTCTGTGGGGATCTTCTGGGCTCTTCCCAGTCTGGTGAGATGTTCAACTCATCCCTGTTGAGTGATGTAACATCCCTTAAAATAAAACCTTTAAAATTCCTTTCCCCAGGGCAAAGGCAAACCGAGCCTGAGTGGAGAAATAAAATAAAAAACCATTTTAAAGTCGGTCTATTTTCCAACCATCTAACCCCATCCAGCCCCGTGTGTGAGTCTGCCTGAACCCCAGAGTGGAATTCTCCCGTTGTCTCCCCAGCCCCTGTGGCGAGTGCAGGCACAGAAAGCACTGAAGCTGCAGCAGTGGCAGCAAGGGTTGACCCGCAGTGCCTGGAGATGCCAACAGACACAGCTTCGCATGACTCTCTCCCTGGCCCGGCTGGTATACCTGGGCCGCCCAGCTGCTCTGTCACGCTGCCACACACCTGTTTTGTGGGACTTGGCTCCGAAGACAGTCTAAAACTACGCTGTAATGGCTGTGGTGTTGAAAGAGGGACCTCTCAGGCACTTCAGGATTTAGAGGGTTTATTCAGGGGTAACGGAATTCCATGCCCTCTGTCCGGTGCCAGTGGAGAGGCCCCGGGCAGGGGTTGCAGGGGAGTTTTGTACAGGACAGGTCAGAGGGCGGGTACATAATCTACAAACCAATAAAACAGCTCTATCTAATACATTTCAGCATTATTACCTAAACTTTAGCAAATCATAGCAAGTTTGGGAGTGGTCTTCTCTAGGGGCCTAGTGGCCCAAGCCAGAGACCTTGGCCGGTTCTAAGCAGACGTTCCGTTGTCCTAGTAACTGTATCGATCCTAACAAAGTAACTTCTAAGACAATGGGCTTCTTGAGGATAGCACAATCCTTACTTTGCAGTTAAAACAAAATCATATTCAATTAAAACAAAAGCATATTCATAACTAAAGTTAAACAAGCGATTCTCTCACATCCATACTTCCCCCTTTTTTTTTTTATTTTTTCACTGCTCTGGGGTGTTATCTTCTGAGTTGTTCTCGCTGCTCGAATCCTCGTCTGGTGGAAGATTGATGTCTAACATCGCTGACTGCACAGAAAGGGCAGAAGTGGAAAAATTTGCATGCATAATTACATTTTTCACACAGCTAAAGGCAATGACTACAACCAAAACAATGAACAGAACTAACAGTCCTGTTTTGATCCAAGAGCTAGCAATGCCAGAAAGTCCAGCACCTTGAAAAAGGTTGTCAAACCAGTCTCCTGTTTCTTTTTTGATGGACTCTACCATTCCACGCAGTTGCTGGAGACATTTCTTGACATCTTCTGCCTTGGACGATAGATTGAAACAGCACAGTCCATCAAACTCCTCACATGAGTGTTGATGCAACAAAAGCAGGTGGTCAGTGGCAGCTCGGTTTTGGAGGGTCGCCTGCCTGGTTATTTGATCGTCTGATAGGAGGTCACTTACAGCTTGCGATGTTAAATTTGCTTGTTTTACCACCCAACACTCCAGTCGGCCTAATTCACCCAGAGACTTTGCAATTGAAACCCAAGGCAAAAAGACTGTCAGGGCAGTGGCTTTTGCCTTGGACCAATGAATAATTTCTGTATCACAGTCGGGGTCGAGACCTGTTAAGTCTCTTTTCTGAACATGGTTAGAGGAACTTTTGTTGTGCCAGTTAAGAATCTGAGTCATGTTTGGGGTAAACAAGCTCAACTTTCCCAATGTGCAAGGGCCTCTGATCAGCAGAGCAGGAATGCTTGTAAATGCTCTGTCACCACAAATAAAGAAAAAACCTTTTGGCGGGGAATGGGGAGAAGCATCAAAGTTAGTAGAAGGAGTGATAACATGTACAACTCTTGTACACCAGTTTGCTGCTTGGTAAGAACTATCGGCTTGCCGCAAACTGCGAAATGATTTGGCTTGTTTTTCAGAGGGGGTAAAGGAAAAATAGATACAGGCAGGAGCTTTGGCAGACCCAAGAAGTTCCAATTTTTGGGGCTCTTGGTTGGCAGGTGGAAGGGTTAGCAACCATTCCTTCCAGAAGGCCAGGGGATTCCCCACAAGAGCAGAAGGGGGCTCACCAATTTCAGTAAAGTGATAAACTTGAACAGGCTTTCGATTGTATTGTTGTTGCATCCAGAGGAGTGAGTGTGGGTACTCACTCTCCTTTACAGGGATTCCTACCAGGCAGGAAGATATAGGATTTTGGGATGCTGCAGAGGCTAGGCAAATGTGGTCTTGACTCAGACTCCGTGCAAGGGTTTTCCACACATTGGCTTTGGGCTGGGGAACGATCCAGGTGACGGTTTTTGATGGCAAACAGAACAGCACAAGGACGACCACTGCTGCGCTGCAAGTTTCCATGCTGACCACCAGGCCTGTGGTTCTGTAACTTAGAAAAAGAAATTCAGTTAAACAAACACTGAAAACATTCGGCCAGAGGAAACAGCTCTTCTGTTTCTTCCTCTTGCCAGAACATCCAGGAGGGAAGAGTAAATGGGCCAGGAGGCCTTGCCTCTGAACCCTCTCCCTCTTCTCCCTTTTTTCTCCTTCTCCAGGAGGCCACAGTGACCTGGGGCTCTGGTGTATCTGAAGTCTTGGGGACATAGGGTCTCACATTTCGGGAAGGAAGCCACCGCATACCGGTGGGAGTGGAGACGCAGGTGTACCCACGTCCCCAGGCGACTAATTCGTGAGGACCCTGTATCCTCAAGGTTTCTGGATCTTTGACAAGGACTTTTGGCTTCTCTTGGGGCTCTAAGTGTGAGTTCCCCCGAAAGTGCCTTATCACCGGCGGGTTCATGGTCTCAAAGGAACAGTTAAGAAAATTCAAAGTGAACAGGGCACGGGCCAGCCTTACAGATGGAGGTTCAATTTTGAGAATTGGTTGCTGCTGGCTGAGGACTCTTTTGAGATTCTGGTGAGTCCTCTCTACGATTGCTTGCCCTGTTGGAGAGTGGGGGATCCCAGTTTTGTGTTCCACTCCCCATTGCTGCAAAAAGCTGCTGAATTCTTTAGACTTGTATGCGGGTCCATTGTCAGTTTTCAAAGTTTTTGGAATGCCTAGAACAGCGAAAGCTTGGATAAAATGCTTGATAGCATCTCCAGCTTTCTCACCTGTGTGGGCAGAAGCAAAGACTGCCTCTGAGAACGTGTCCACAGAGACATGCACGTACTTTTGTCTCCCAAAGGAGGGGAAGTGCGTGATGTCTGATTGCCACACTTCACAACTGGACAAGCCCCGGGGATTCACGCCTGTAGGCATGATTGGAAAGATACTTTTGTGACAATGTGAGCAACTGTTCACAATCTCTTTGGCCTGGTCACAGGTTAAGTTAAACTGCCGGACCAAACCTGGTGCATTCTGATGGTGAAGCTGATGACTGATTTTTGCTTGTTCAAAACAATTTGGCAGTGGGGTCATTTCAACAGGGGCAGCGAGAGCATCAGCTCTCTTGTTTCCCTCCGAAATGAACCCTGGTAAATCTGTGTGTGATCTGGTGTGCATTACAAAAAAAGGATGCTCTCTGTGAGAGATCAATTTCACCAGCTTGGAAAGCAACTAAAAAAGAGTGATGTTAGGAACTTCTTGCAACACAACATGTTCTGCTCTAGAAACTATCCCTGCTACATAACTTGAATCTGTTACCAAATTAAAAAGACCAGTGAATGTCTCAAATGCTCTAAAAACTGCAGCCAACTCAGCAACCTGAGGAGATCCCTCTACCTCAACAACATCTGATTCCCACTTCTGGGAAAGAGGGTCCTGCCAAGTCATGACTGACTTGTGGGATTTTCCGGACGCGTCCGTGAAAACTGTCAGAGCATCAAGAGGCTTTTTGCTTTGCATGCTTTTTAGCTCTAATAGAAATTGGACATCAGCATTAAACATTTTGTGGGCAGGCCTATGAATTGAAATCTGGCCAGGGTAGTTATCTAGGGCGAACTGCAATGCTTCGTTTTCTTGGAGCAAATGCTCCAGCATGGCTTTTGTGATTTGACCTGATTCTAATTTAATTGGCATGTGAATGAACTCAAAATCACAGCCAGCCAGTTCTCGAAGGCGAAGTCTGGCTTTCTGAATCAAGTCTGCCATCAATTCTTGTGGCTTTGTCATCCTTTTGGACCTGTGGTGACTCAGAAAGACCCACTCTATGATAGAGAGAGGATCTTCTTTGTACTGAACTTTCTTTGATTTTTGGGGCGTTTTGCTTTCCCACTGGAAAATCATTCCATGGAGGTGTGGCAGCTTTCCTAATATGATAAAACGAAAAGGCAGGTCAGGCTTACATCTGTTGGCCTGTCTGGTGGACATTGCATGCTGAATGTTTTCAAGTGCGATCTTTGCTTCTGGGGTGAGGGTCCTGGGGGAACTGAGCCCCTCTCCCCCTTTTAACAAATCAAAAAGGGGGGCTAGATCTTCGGTAGAAAGACCCAGCCAAGGTCTCACCCAGTTCAAAGACCCACACAGCTGATGAACACCTGCAAGGGTCTGGATTTGGGTTTTGATCTCCAATTTTTGAGGAACAATTGTCCTCTTTCCAATTTCAAGACCCAAGTATTTCCAGGGTGGCATTTTTTGAATTTTGGACTCTTGCAGTTCAAACCCTGCGTCAACCAGTGACGACACTGTGAGGTCGAGTGCATGATCTAATAGGTGATCTGTTGGGGCACAAATCAAAACATCATCTATGTAATGATAAATGATGGCTTGAGGGACTGCTGCACGCACGGGTGCGAGCAGGGAGGAGACATACCGTTGACATACCATGGGGCTGACCTTTAGGCCTTGCAGTAAAACCTTCCATTGATATCTTTTTCGAGGGGCTTCTTGGTGTAAGGTGGGTACAGAGAAAGCAAAACGAGGTGCATCATCAGGGTGGAGAGGAATGTGAAAGAAACAATCTTTTATGTCAATGACAGTCAAATTCCAATTCTCAGGGAGCATGGTTGGGGTGGGCATCCCTGGTTGGAGAGGACCCATGTCCTCTACCACCTCATTGATTTTTCGGAGGTCGTGGAGAAGCCTCCACCTGGTCTTGTCTGCTTTCTGAATGACAAACACTGGAGAGTTCCACGGTGACGTGGTCTCCTCAATGTGTCCTTTTTTCAATTGCTCTTCCACTAATTCATTGAGCGCTTTTAATTTCTGTTTAGACAGCGGCCACTGTTCTATCCAAATTGGTTCGTCTGTGCGCCAATTTAGTTTGGGGATAGTGCGCTCCTCAGTGGCCGCAACCTGAAAAACCTTTGGAGAATCAGGAATGTTAATTGTGGCTCCCCATTGGGACATCAGATCTCTTCCCCACAGAGGTTCCTCAAAATCCAAAACAAATGGGCGCAAAGTTGCTCTTTACCCATTTGGTCCCTCAATTGTGACTGCCTTTTTTGACTGTTTGGCCACTTGCAAACCTCCTATGCCATTTACATGGCAATCTTTTGCAATTCACAATTTGATGGCCACATTTTTTCTGGAACAATGGTCACGTCCGCGGCTGTGTCCCAAGCTCCTTTAAGAAGCTTGGATTCTTCACCTAAGGACAGCTTACAGTAATCTTTTGGCCTGTCTGAGCCTAACTTTCTCACCACTGTGACACTGGTGTCTTTGTTACTTTTTTCTGCACCTGCATCAACCTCTAGTGTGTATAAAGATGGAATAGCTTGTGCAATTATTTGTCCTTTTGGTAGGAATGTGGGTGGGTTGTCAGTGCAAAGCCACACAACAAATCGCTCTGGGTCTGTTGTTATGACTGCAGGGGCAATTCTTATATCTAAGGGGGTAAACTTACAATCTCCAACAACAGCAAACTTTGTGGCAATTAAATGCCACGTGCCAGGTTCTTTTGAGACCACAGCGGTTTTCCACTGACCATCTCGCAGGTGAAGAGGCTCAGCCAACCTGAGCTGAAAAGGCTCATACCTGTCAGTCGTTGTCAAGGATCCTGTTGGTTCAGGCAAGACTATGTGCCTCGGTTTCTCTGGTTCTGTCAAATCCTGTGAAGAAAAAGACAAATCTGATTTAGATGACCATTTTTCTTTTTTAGTGTTTTGTGCTGGCCCATTGGTGTCCTCACGCTGGGCCGGGCGCTCTGCATTTAGTTTTTTGACTCTTTGGGGTTCTTTTTGTTTTCACCCTTCCCACCCTCACTTCCCCTCTCTTTTCTAAATTGGTCAAATTGTTCTTTCAACGGACACTTGGAGGACCAGTGATTATTTTGCCCACAGAGGAAGCAGGAGCGGTCCGGTTTTGCAGAGCGGGTCTTCTTTTGTGGCTCTGATGCCTTCCACGACTTCTGGGTTTTTGGTGCTTCTACAGCAGTTGCAGTGATTTGTTGGCGTGACTTTCCATCTTTGGAGGCTGGTTTCTTGCATCGTGGAACCGTGACACTGACAGCCTGCAGCATCTGTCCCAGTGGAGGGGTGGTTCCTGGCTTTCTTGGGATCAAGTCAATAGCAGCTGAACACTCTTCATTTGCATGAGAGTACGCTAACTGCTGAATGATCTGTTTCTGGGCTTCATCTCCAGTAACCTGTCGCTTCACTGCTGTAGTTAATCGGTTGACAAAGTCCACATACGATTCCCTTGGACCCTGAAAAATCTCTAAATAACATTGTAAAAGACCTGCAGTTTGAATATTTAAAAATGCTTTACAAGCAAGTTCAGTTACCAATTCAAGGACATTTTGGGGAGTATTATTTGCCTGATCTGTGGCTGATTTCCACTCTCCCTCACCCATTAAAACCTGGACTTTTGGCTTCTCTCGGGGCTCTAACTGTGAGCTCCCCCGAAAGTGCCTTATCACTGGCGGGTTCATGGTCTCAAAGGAACAGTTAAGAAAATTTAAAGTGAACAGGGCACAGGCCAGTCTTACAGATGGAGGTTCAATTTTGAGAATTGGTTGCTGCTGGCTGAGGACTCTTTTGAGACTCTGGTGAGTCCTCTCTACGATTGCTTGCCCTGTTGGAGAGTGGGGGATCCCAGTTTTGTGTTCCACTCCCCATTGCTGCAAAAAGCTGCTAAACTCTTTGGACTTGTATGCGGGTCCATTGTCAGTTTTCAAAGTTTTTGGAATGCCTAGAACAGCGAAAGCCTGGATAAAATGCTTGATGGCATCTCCAGCTTTCTCACCTGTATGGGCAGAAGCAAAGACTGCTCCCGAGAACGTGTCCACAGAGACATGCATGTACTTTTGCCTCAAAAAGACAACAAAAAGACTTGAGCATCACATCCTGTGTAGGAGATGTCCTGGTGTCCCGGAGGGAATTGTGCATGCCTTTGGGGACAGTGGTGCAGATGCAGCCCAGGTCGGTGAGGGCCAGGTTGAGCAGGAAGAAGAACATGGGGCTGTGCAGGTGGTGGCCGCAGGCTACGGCGCTGATGAAGAGGCCGTTGCCCAGGAGGGCAGCCAGGGAGATGCCCAGGAAGAGGCAGAAGAGCAGGAGCTGCAGCTGCTGCCTGTCTGCCAATGCTAGCAGGAGGAAGTGGCTGATGCAGCTGCTGTTGGACATTTGCTGTGGCTGCACATGGGGAGCTGTTCATGGATAAAGGACAGTGACAAGTTAGGACAGGCTGCTTTGAGCCAAACCTGTGCCCTTCCCTGTAGACTGTCCTGCTGGTGTTGGTGTCTTTGGTGCTGACCCTGACTGCCAACAAAACAGCAACACATTCGCTTCTGAGTTGGACTAGGTTGATGCACAAGATGGCGGCCGGGGCTGAGGCAGGCACACACAAGATGGCGGCCGGAGCCGAGGCAAGCACACACAAGATGGCGGCTGCGGCTCAGGCAGGCACACACAAGATGGCGGCCGGGGCTGAGGCAGGCACACACAAGATGGCAGCTGGGGCTGAGGCAGGCACACACAAGATGGCGGCTGGAGCCGAGGCAAGCACACACAAGATGGCGGCTGCGGCTCAGGCAGGCACACACAAGATGGCAGCTGGGGCTGAGGCAGGCACACACAAGATGGCAGCTGGGGCCCAGGCTGTGCCTCCCAGCGCCATCTGCAGCCCCTGCCAGCCCAGCCCCAGCCCCGGAGCCAGGTGGGGCAGGCAGAGCCCCCCCTTCAGCCATCTGTTGAAATGGACATTAGCAGACACCTGGGAAACTGACACGGTGTGGCACCTTTGCTCTGTGCACACAAACATAGACCAGCCTGTTTGTAAGGCCAGCTGGCAGTATTCTGATGTCAAGGCAGTCCAAATAGGTGAAAATAGAAGCTCCAGAAACTGAACATTTTAAAATAAAAACTTTTATTTTTTTCCAGAAGAAGGCCAAAAGCATTTCCTGTGCAGATGGACTTGGTTTAGCATCAAGAAGC
Source organism: Phylloscopus whistleri (assembly GCA_017589585.1). Lineage (NCBI taxonomy): Eukaryota > Metazoa > Chordata > Aves > Passeriformes > Phylloscopidae > Phylloscopus > Phylloscopus whistleri. The sequence goes on along the minus strand of JADMLD010001029.1, from coordinate 147,122 downwards.
ATCACAAGTGGTTTCGTTCAGGCAGGAGTCATAGTGACTGTGAGGTGATGAAAATGGAGATGGGATCTGCTTGAGGCGCAAGGTGCAGTGGCTGCTCACCTGTGATGTGTATCCCTCAGGGTACCTGTTTCTTTAGAACACTAGGAAGACTATAGAGAATTGAAATACAAACCATAACTGCAGCAGGAAGTCCAGTGCAGTTTAGGTTGTTCTTCATGAGATTCTTCAAGCTGAGCACAGCCATTGTGTTCAGCAGATGCACAGGCAGGGGCTTCTTGGAGCGCTGCTCTGCCACCCATTCTTTGGAGCAGGGGAATGCAGGAAAAAAAGAAGAGAAGCCCATCAAGTATTGAAGAGGATCAGTCACTGACAGGAACCAGTGGGTTAAGAAATGTGAGGGGGAAAAGGCAGAAAACGTGAGGTGACAAGGGTGAGAAATGGGAGTGAAAAAAGGAGAGAAGTGCAAGGGAAGGAAAGAGTAGGAAAGCTGAGTGGGAAGGGGTGAGAATACTGAGGGGGAAATGGTGAAAAATGGGAGTGAAAATAGAAGAGGAAGGGGAGAGGAGGAAAAGGCAGGAAATACGATAGGAAAATTCCAAGAAACATGAACGGGAAAAGCTGAGAAACATAGGGGAAAAAATGGAGGGAAATGTGAGGGGAAGAGAGTGAGAGACTTTACTGGCAAAGAGAGAGAAACAGGCAGCAAATGTGAGGGGAACATTGTGAGAATCCTGAGGGGAAAAGAGTGAGAAACCAGAGGGGAGAAAAAGGCAGAAAACATGAGGGGGAAAAGGGTGGGAAGTTTGATGGGAAAAGTGGGAGAAAAGAGGAATGAAAAAAAGGGCATACAATGCAGGAGGAAAAGAGTAAGGAACATGAAGGGGAAAGAAAGACAAATGTGAGGGGGAAAGTGTGAGAAATGTGAGAGGAAAAGGGTGAGAAACATGAGGGCAAAAGTGAAAAACGTGAGTAGACAACTTGGAGGAAAATGACTGAGAAAAGGAGAGAAACATGAGGGGAGAAAAGAGCAGGATAAGTGAGGGAAGAATTGTGAGAAACATGAAGGAAGAAAAAACCAGGAAACAGTGGGAAGGTGGAGAAATGTGAGAGGTAAAGTGTGAGGAAAATGAAGTGAAAAGGGTGGGGGAAATGAGTAAAACTTGGGAGGGAAACATGAGAGGAAAACTGTGAGACTTGAGAGGGGGAAGGTGTGGAAATGTGAGAGGGGAAAGAGCAGGAAATGTGAAGAGAGAAAAGGAGAGAAGGCAGTATTGGCATAACAGCTGAAATAATTCCTAACACATTCCCCCCTCTGTTTGCCCATGTATTGGACAAGCCCAGGGCTCCTCTGTATGTCCGTCTCCGCCTGTGCCCTGATTCCTGTCTGGAAGCAGCAGAAGAGGCAGGATGTGCCCAGCAGCAGCAGGAGCTGCTCCAAGCTGGGAAGGTGACAGGTGGTGCTGATTTCCAGAGGCTTCTGTCTCCCGGGTGAAGCCAAGGCAGGAGTGGGTTGAAAGGTGCTGCTGCTGCTGCTCTGTGCCAGAGAGCCCTGGCTGGGCAGGGCACGGCGCCCACTGCACTGTGGGCTCTTTTTCCTGTCACAGCTGGGCACAGCTGGCACAAATCATGATGACTTGGGGGAAACCCAAGGGGTTTGTGGAGGCTGCATTGCCCTGCACACACCTGGGCCACCTGCAGCACAGAGCTTTGGCCCCCAAAAAGGTCAACCTGAAGGAAACAGCTGGAAAAGGTTTCATTTCTTACCTTTCCATAGAAGTGACTAAAATGGAAGTTACCAAGCAGGGCCTGATCCCCTGTGCCAGCTCAGTGTGAGAAAGGAGGCATGACTTTCTTTCAGTGCTGGGTGCCTGGGGAAGCACTTTTCTAACACATACTCACTCAGAAATCTCACCTACTAATTTGTCACCATGGAAGTAAGACCGACTCATTCCTTTGCTGAAACTCACAGGCAAAACATTCCCTCAAATTATTTGACATATTTCAATCCCTTCTCAGAAGTTACTGACAGCAGAGTAGGGGTCTCTTGAGGGTCTCTGGTGGTCATTTGGGGAACATCCCATTCCTCAAATTCTCCTCGGATACTCAAGAGCCTCCTACAACCACTCTCTTCCTCCTGAATGCATTCCAGCGACCTTCTTAGGAGGACTTATTCTATTTTCAAGGCTAAGGGAGCCACTTGCACACAGCAATCACTGCACTGGGGGAATAGAGGGCTCAACACTGTCTGTTAATGCTAACCAAATTAATGATTTGTTACAGTTCAACATTTTCTCAACACCTTCCTTCTCTGGGAATTGCTCACAAGCATTTCCTCAATGCACCTTGAAAATACTTTTGCTGACTGGAGCCACATTATTTCTTTCCTTCAGCAATGAAGAAAAAAAACACAAATCACCTACTGCAACCCTTTTGCTCCCTTCCAAATCAGTTCACTGCACAAGCACAACCCACAGGCTCATCCCCGATTCCTTTGGTGAGATATAAGGTAATATTTGGCTGCAGCCAAAAGATTATTAGAAAAAACAATGAAATTTGTTGGTTCTAGGTGTTGTTGTTTAGCGTTTGGATTTGTTCTAGTTAATTTGTTGGGTGTTGCTGTGAGCTGGGAGAGGGGCCCAGCTTGAAGACCAGACCAAAAGGGAAGTAGGATAAGAGGGGAAGCAACAGACAAGTAGACTGTGAGGAGAGAATATAAGTTCCCTAGTGCTATAGATTTAAAAAAAAAAAAAAAAAAGTTGAAACTTTTTAATAGTTGTGTCCCTATACTGGCTGTGTGTTTGGATTTCTGTTCACAACGGTGTTTATTTTTCAACTAGTTCTGAGTTGTTACAAATACTTACTGTTGCAATGTTGTTGGGGTAGTTGTTAGATAGTGTTGCAGTGTTTAGTTAGGAATGTTTGTGGAAGTTTTGTGCGGCTGCATCCCCGAATGCAGTTAAAGGGATAATACCAGGGGAAGGGGAGTGGGGGAATCTTCTACTCTCCCCAGATAACCCAGAGACCCTAACCACTCCCAGCGCTTTCACTGGAGAACACAACCACCCAATCAAAACACGGCGGGAAAGAATGATTGGTGTAGAAAGCACCCTGCTAAGAACCAATGAGAGCCCGAAGAATGCACCAATCAGGTAAAGGATCCAAAACAGACCAATCCCTGAGGGGACTGAGACTATAAAAGGGACTGACCATGCTCAGTGGTGGCTTCGCTCTCACAAACAGACTGTTCTGAGGGGTGGCCCGTGTGCACGTATTTGTTTGCTCTGACTTGCCCTGAGGGGCTGGGACTAGCTCAGCCCCTTGTTCCTGTAGCCACTTTATAACAATAAACACTTGGCCTTTCCTTTTTTAACATCTTTGGATTCACAGCCTCATCATTATTTTTGCAACCTTGTATCACTAGCACCCAGCCAAAGGGAAAGGGGACACGGTTCACCCTGGGCTGGAAAAGGCAATATAAAGAAGCATTCTGCGGGAGTGTTTGTGTGTGTTCGGCTCTTGGGAGAGTGAGATACACACCCAGCTCAGGTGAATCGTTACTAAGAAACTGTTCTTTTTTGCTTTGATGACTTTGTCCCCATTGCATTTCATCTAAGAGTTGGCTCCTTTCTAACACCTTTCTCCCAGCTGCTCAGGCCTGTACTGCACAGTGCTCGCTGTGTGCCAGACAGCACAAAGCAGGCTGGCCTGGTGCCCCTGAATATTTCTGCACAACACTCTGCATTTCACACCTGGGCTCTGGCTCAGTGCAGAACTCCAGGACTGCAGGCGCTTCCTCCCAGAGCTGTGTGAGGCCCTGGCTGCTGCAGATGTGAGCTGACAAGCTGTCCCTGCCTGAGGCTGCCCTCGGTTCCCCTGGCAGAAGCGCCGTGCCTGAAGGACGCTGCCCTGTGCTGGAGCCTGCGGAGCAGCCCGGCTCCCTCGCACTGTGCCCGGAGTGCTGCACACACTGCTCCCCTTTGCCAGGAGTTCCAGGGCAGCCGGCACAAGACCAGGAATGCTCAGCCAGGCCTCCAGCCCTCGGCTGTCCTTTGCCTTTCTCTCCTGCTGTGCAGACTCCACATGGCCAATGCCACCAGGCCGTGCTGTGCCCAGCACGGCTGCGCTTCCCCTCAGGAGCAGCCAGCTGCCAGCTGGGCTCTGACAGTGGAGGATTCACCCGGGGCCACCAAGAGGCACCCAGGGCCGGGCTGCTGCCTCTTGCAGCTCCAAGGGCCTCATGGCAGCCTCCTCTGCCCAGGCTCAGGTTGCTCCGGGCTCTGCCAGGGCTCTGCTGGGGCTCCGGCCTGGGCAAGGCAGGGCCCAGTCTCACCTGGCAGTGGCTGACAGCTCTGCACCAGCTCTGCACCTTTCCCATGAGCCTCCCTGATCTTTCTGCTTCCTCACTTGAGCAAAACTCTCCTCCAGCCACAGAGATTGTACTTAGGGATACAAATCCAAGTGGCAGGAAGCCAAATGCTCTCCAGTCATAGCTCAAGGCCTGCATCTGCACAGGATATTTGGGCTGCCCCACTCCTCCTTTGGTTCTACCTGCAAATGCCACTGCCCTTTCTGCCTCAAACACAAGTGACACAGCTGGGTAAAACCCAGCCAGTGGGCCATGTTCCAAAGACACTGTGGTCTGGAGAGGATGGATGAAGAAGAGCTTTCCCCCCTTTCTAACCGTACCAAAGAAGCCATCAATGTCACTTTCCAGGTCTAAGGAAAAACTGACAGTTCAGAAGGAAATGCTGAGCTTTCTCACAGGTCAGAAGGAGAGGAATCTTCAAAATGAGTTGAGTCTTTGAAAAACTTTATTTACAATCCTATACTGCAATCCTATTCTATAATCCTATCTATAATCCTACTCTACAATCCTCCTCTAAGCTGGTCATGGAGTGAGCAGTTAAAAGGTGATTTTCAAATTCTTGTCTGCTCCTTCCACCTCTTCACACACGTGATGAGTGGCACCAGGCTGGACACAGGCTTGGCAGATGTTAAAAACGGATGCTGCACAAAGGAAAATAAAACAACAATGAACCATTACTTTGCAAGCTAAGAGCCTCAAAGGCATGGTAATATTTTTGAAATGAAAAGGGGATTGAGTTGGAGTAGGTCTAAGGACCATGGGACAACAATGGCACAGCTTGCTGCAAGAGCCCCAGCCCTGGAAATATTTCAGGCCTGAGCATCCTGATCTCTTTCAAGATGTCCCTGCTCACTGCAGGGCACTCGGACCAGATGAGCTTTACAGGTCCCTGCCAGCCCAGCCCAGGCTAGGATTCCTGACTGTTTCCATGCGAACAGCACCAGGAGTGAAGGTGAGGAGGAGGGGGGCTCATCTGATGCCTTGCACTTCAGTGGAGGAGGAGCTCATCCCTGGGGCACTGTTCCACCTGCAGCCCCTGGGCATTTTACCTGCAGGAGCTCCTAGGCAGACCAGCACCGCACCTCGTCTCTCTGCAGGCAGCAGCTCAGGAAGTCACGCAGCAAAGGTGAGAGGAGCCTGGGCTGCTGCAGCTCTGGGATGCCTTCTGTGGCTATCAGGAGTTGGGCCTGGAGAAAAAGGAAACACGAGTCTCTCCCCTGTTTCTTTCACTGTGTCTGTAACTGCTCTCCCAGATCCCATTGTTTAAGCTCCACTCTGCAGTGGCAGTTTGTTTCTGCCGTGGCAGAGAGGCAGAGCTGACTTTGCTGTACCAACAAAAAACCCAAACCCTGATGCAGCCACAGCATTTCCAAAATCCAGAAGATCCTGCCTTGGCAGCTGATTTCATTGACTGACCTTGTGAGTGGAAACTACATCAGCAAAAGCACCTTTGCTTCTCTGAGCATTCCCTTGACCACTTGACAAGCTGTTTGGAAGAGGGACTTTGCTATACTAACTCACTCTACTATTTCCAAGGATTATGACATGAAAAGCATCTCTGCAGTGCTCGTTGGTCCCTTAAGCCCAGCTGCCATCAAACAAAAGTCATCAAGCTTTTTGCTTGGTTCTTGAAAACAATGGTAATTGAAAGTCAGGAAAGGAAATCCACCAGTATTCCTCAGGTAAGGAAACAAACATTTGGAATCTCATCTTCAACACAGATGCATGAAGATGCATACACAAAAATGTATTGGGATGAAAATGCCTGTTTGGGCACACAGGAAACACCTGCAGCTCTGTCTCTGTCTCTCAGCAGATTGCAAATTTCAGCTTCTCTTGCACAGCAAAAAGAAAATTTTGGTGGTCAAATCAGAAGAAGGAGAAATGCCATCCCTATGGTAGCCCTCTGCTCATTTGGATACTCAAGTCAATGCATTCATGGTGTACCCATCCTAGAAAGTGCCCAGAAACAAAGGGGTGGTTTTGGCAGGCTCTCCACATCACCAGGCTTCAGCTTGGTGACATGGAGAAAATGGCTTGGCTTAGGAAAGAAATATGGTCACTGAGTGTTTCAGCAGCACTGCACAAGAAGCACAAGAGCCTCTGTGACCTTCACCCCCTCATGTCCATGTTTCAGGCAAGTTTCCCTGTGAGAAGAATGGGGGTGCACTTCTTCCCTCCAAACCACTCTTTTAGAAACTTTGTTGGGTTTGGGTTTCTTTCCTTCATTTCAGGAAAGATAACACCAGTTCTCAGACGTTTGTTTCCTGTTGTTAGGGCCATCCACACAGCCAAAAGAGCTGGGATGACTTCTAAGCCAAAGCAAAATGTTGCCTGAGAATGGAGATTGTTTACATGGAGTAAGGCTTGAGTTTCCCCAATGATGCCACCCAAACAGCAGATGCTGATGTGCTGCAGGGACATTTTCCAAAAGGGACCATGGTGGGAGTAGTTCCAGCAGATGGCAATGGGATTTTGTCCAATGGCACACAGAAAGAACGTGGGACAGGTGTGAAAGACAGCGGGATCAGAGAGTACTGACACCTTACCGAGAGAGAACTTTCATTCCCGTAAGGAACCTCTCCTTCCACCATTTCAATGCCCACAATTCCAAAGGACCAGATGTCCACTTTGGGGCCATAGGGTTGACCTTTCGCCACTTCAGGCGCCATCCACCAAGAAGTCCCAATCACTGAGCTGCGTCTACTCTGCTCGTGAGTGAGTTGAGCAGAGAGGCCAAAATCAGCTGGGGAGAAAGCAAAAGACTGTTTTGAGTTGAATACTGTGCAAGTAGGAAAGCAAGCAAAAGAATTGCCCAGTAGAAGTTGGAGAATGTGCTCTTGAATCTCCTGGACAACTGTCCCTGCTCTGTTTCCTCAGGACTTCAGCCAAGGCAATATGGCATTGGCTACTGAAAAAAATCCCCACATATTTTACACTGCCTCCAGCAGTGGCTTTTGTTCCCCTGAAGCTTTAGACTTGGAGCTCCCTCCCTCGGGAAGGGACACACACAGAGCAATGCCACTCTGGACTGCTTGTTCCTTGCCATACGTCTGTGCATGTGGCAACCGTGTGGTCAGCTCACAGCAGGGGACCCTGCACTGCCACCAGCACCATTTTTGGGGAGCTGGCAGTCACTCCAAAGCAGCCACAAACCCCACATGTCCCTGGAACGCTGCACCTGACCAAGAATCTACTGACCCAGCTTGACAGAGCCATCGGTTCTGAGGAGGATGTTGAGGCTTTTCACATCCCGGTGCGTCACATGGTTTGAGTGAAGAAAATCCAGTCCTTGCAGGCACTGAGAGAGAAAACAGAAAGAGGAGGGCAAAAATCACTGATGTGATTTCATCACACAAGAAAACAGCTCTCAAAGATTCTCTCTCCCCTGTGAAAAAGAGGAATGGGGAGTATTGGCAGAACACAGTGCCATGGAGAGCAAGAGCTTGCTGCTCCAACACTGGCAGAGCAGCACCTTTCTAAAGAAAGGCATGTCAGCTTTGCAAAGAGCAACAGCAACTGCTGTTGTAGACTCTCCCCTGCACACCAGCCAGAATGACTGCTGCTGCAGTGGATGTGCTCAGAAGTAAAGAGCATTTTGGCTGCCCTGCTAACCTTTCCAGCTGAGCACTGAGAGAAATGATACTCTTTTTTCTTTGATGTTCATTTCCAATCCTGCCACCACCATCTTTGCTTTTACAGGCAAGGAATGCAGTGCAGACAGGCAAAAGTTCAGAGAGGCAAGATGGAGAACAGCAAATCCAAGAGACAGAGTGAGAATGCAACAGCAGGAGATAAGAGCACAAGGACAGAGTCCAGTGAGTGTAGGGGCACTGGCAGGCAGCTCACTTGAGATGCTCTTGCTTGCCCAGAGCATAGCAGCGACACAGAAACAAAGCCTGGCACATGGAATCGCTCCTGTTCTGAGCCCTTTTCCCAGACAATCCTGCCCAAGCCCTCGGAAGCACAGGTGGGATCCCTCACCTCTTGACTGACAACCGCAATCTCCTGTTCTAACATGTCAGTCTCTCTGATGACATTGCTCAGAGTGCCTCCATCCATGTACTCCATGACCAGCCAGAGTTCTTCATGCACAAGGTAGCTGAAAGAAGGAAACAAGGCCATGCAGATGAACAGGCATGGCTACGCTGGTTTTGTGCTTGATTCTTGTTTCTGGGTCCCTTTGTGACAAGGACAGAATTAAAGGAATAGACATTCCCTCTAGGCTGTGCCTTGTTTGCAGTCTGTGCAGTCTCAAGGAGAAGGGCACATCTGTGAAAAAGGAGATGTCTTAGATGGCCAGCAAGCAAAATGTGCAGTTTAGTAACAGCCAAGATGAAAAGCCTGTCACGCATGGTATGTCTGGAAATAAGCACCTCATGTTCCTGGCATGGACAGCCATGGAAAAGAGGGGCAACAATCCAAGGGAAATGCTCTCTAGAATGCTTCATCAGCATTGAAGAAACTTCAAAAAATCAATTCTGAAACAACATGGAGGCAGTGAACTTACAGGGTATTGACTTACTCTGGTAGGGTTGATCCAGGCTTTTGAACAATTTTCAAAGTATGTGTTTGAAAGCCAGGCAAGACTCATGCAGAAAAAATGCACTCTCTTGCCATCCATTGGAGATGAGTAGAGAAATAATAATTAACCAATAATGAACAACAATATTTTCTGCCAGTGTCCAAAGTGGCTTTTTAACCTCACATGTTTTTAGTAAGTCAGCAACCATTCATGGGATAAGACCATGACCACTCACCTGTCTAAATATTTCACAACACAGGGACTCCTACTCCTCTTCATGACTGTGATTTCATTAATGGTTACTTGCTTCCTAATCAGTCCTTGAAGCTTTATTTTCTTGATGGTCACCTAGAATGACAGAGAAAATCAGTCACTTGAGAAGTTGGTGGCACGAGACCACACCACACATGGAGTGAGTGATTTTGCAATGACACAGCCGAGCCAAAGTGCCAAAGTGCCTTGTGATTAGACAAAGGAGTAATAAGGAACTGACATCCCAACAGCACATTTCTCTGCTCCTTTGGGGGCCACTTACAGGACATGTGGCCACTGATGTTTTGCCTTGTCCACTTGTTAACAAGGGTGTCTCAACTATCACCCACAAAGCTCTGAGCACACTCTCTGTTTCTCTGTCTGTACTTCAGAAGAAGTAATCCCTGCCTTGGGCCTCTGTGGATACATTTTGGGCTCTAAGCAGGGCTTAGGGCTTTCAGGGACACCTTGCAAACCTCTCCCTATGTGCAGTTCCCAAGTGCGGCACTGCAGGTGGCTAAGGAACTACCAGGAACATTCAGATGTATTTGCTGGCAGCCAGAAAAGAGAATCTGGGACTCGTTCAGGAGAATAGCCCCAGAGAGCAGTGAGATGCTCTAAGGCAGCACCTTTGTTTGAGCCATTGAGAGCCAGGGAGAGCATCCTTCTCTGCAAGGAACCACTGCACTCTTTGTCTTCCTTCTGGCAGCTGAGAAGGACAAAGACTGTCCCAAATGCAATTGGCAGGCTGGCAGCAGTCTGTGCTTCTTGTGCCTTTGCAGCACAGCTCTACCCACAGCTCCAGCCACAGCTGGCACAGGACAGGAAAGCCCTGGAGAGCAGCAGAATCTGCAGGGGCTGTTCACATTTACCTCTGCTCCTGTGGCAGTGTCGATGGCTCTACAAACATCTCCAAAAATCCTAGAAACAAAACAGCAGCAAAGAAAGGAGAAACCATTTAGATTGTGGAATGAAAGCCAGCCCAGACAGCAGATGTCTGCTGGAAATGCTTCAAACCTGCAGGATGCAGGAGGGGTTTGCCTGAAGGCATCTGATGCATTTTCCTCTCAAGTGCATGGGCACTGGGCCTGATTCTGAAGCACTGGGCTTTACTGCCTCAGCTCAAAAGGCCAATTTATTCTTTCATCTTGGATTTCAGTTTCTAAACTGGGCAGTTTTTATCCTGATTACAGTCTATTTCCTTCAGCAAACTCATGGGAAGAAATGTTCCTGAGAACTGTTATCCCACTGCTATGATAGGGGGTAGGTTGCTGGCAATGAAATAGAAGTGTCTTTGACAATGCCTTCTGACCAAACAAATTCTGGCTGGTACTGAGAGATGGGGCAGACTAACCCCAGGGCCTGAATATGTTTGCAGCTTGCCTGGCTTCACACTCCATAGATATTCCAGCAGCAAATCACCTGCCCCATGATTGTGTAGGAGTTACTGTGGTTGGACTCACCCACTGCCAAGATTCTCCAGTTCAATGTATTTCATCCGGGGATTTTCCATGCTCGCCATTTGCCCTGAGGGAAACAAAATGCAAGATACTCACTTGAAAGCAGAGATCCCAGCATGCAAGAGACACAAAAGGCAGCCCCACTGTCTGGGGCTCTGAGTCCATCGTGGTCAGCTGGGTAACAACAACAACTACACCAAGACAGGCAGCTCTGCAGTACAAATGGCCAGCACAGAGACTGATTTTCTACAGTCCTTTGGAGAGATCTCTTGACAGAAGACAAAGCACAGGGAGATGCATTCCCCGGAGAGGAGGGCATCCTCTCCACCTTGCAGCACTTTGCCAAAAGAATGCCTTTCCCTTTGTAAACCAAAGCAGCTCATGCTATAACCAATCCCCAGGGGGCCTTCAGCATCAGGACCCTCACCCTTGATGAGCAGGCTGAGCTGGAAGACGCCCTTGCCCATGGCCCATGTGAAGAACCACACTGCCTCTCTGCCCCCTGACAGCAGGGATCAGTCCCTGCCATTGCACTCGCCCTCTCAGCACCGCGCACGTGCCCATCTTCCCAGCTGGGCACAGCGGGCAAGGGCAGCAAGGACAGCAGTGCTGCTCAGGTGCTGGTGTGACGTGGACAGCTGCCCAGAGGAGATGCTGACCCTCTGGTGAGCCCAGCCCATGCCAAGCAGAAGCTGGCCCAGACCAGGGCTGTGTTGGAGGTTTGTGCACAAACAGGACGGGACCACTGGGAGACATTCCTCGAGCCTTTATTGCCACATCAGCCTCAGAACAGGTTGAGACAATTGAAAGACGGCAACAGCTCACATCTGCCAGCAGCAGCCAAAGATTTCTTTGTTACAGGGCATTTAAAATACTTTCTAGCCAATAGCATCTTGCTGAAGTTTGCAGACAATTGTTCTAGCCAACCACTAAAAGCACATGTACACCTGCTTCAAACAATGCTTGCTTGTATGCTTTCTATTAACAAGACACAATATTCCATTACTAAGCTTAAAACCTTCTACTATCTTGCTAAACATATTTTTCTGCAGTCTTAAGGTCTATCCTAACCAAACCTAAAAACTCAAACTATTGTTTCATGTCCTTGCTTGCTGTACTCTTGTAACTTTTCCTACTTTCAAGCTTTGCAGTTGCAGCTAATTCCAAGTTCTTCTGCTCTTTCTCTTTCTGGGGCCTGCTTTCACAGCTTTCTGAAAGCCTTCTTACCTTTAGTATTTCCCACAGAGGGGCTGCTGCCTCGGGGCAGCTCCGTGCTGCAGCGGCCGGGTGGCAGCAGGACTCTCCCAGCTAAGGAAGGCTCCAGCCCCTGCAGTCGCACCAGCCCTCAGGGGCAGGGCAGCTACCACAACAAAGCTGCCAAAGCCCAAGCACCAGCACTGACAAGCAATGGGAAGAAGGCACAGCCAGAGCCAGCCCCTTCCAAGCTGGTGCCCCCATTCAGGACACAACAGGATTGGCTTTGGGATCAGACACACCCAGGTGCAGATCAATGCCCTTTTTGTCCCAACACCTGCTGGTAGACAGAGAGTCAACTGGGCTCTGTTCTCAGCCCCACCAGGTCTTGTCTGAGAGCACAGGACTGGCAGCTGTTCTGGGCAAGAAGCAGATTCAATGACTTGTGCTGCAGAATCACCAAGGGCTTGATGTGTGTTCCTGGAGACTGATCTGAGCAGGGCTTGGGCCAATGGGTAGGATTGTAACAGTGATGGGAATGAGTGGGAATCAGGGATGAAAAAGTGCCATGGATCTGAGGACTATACAGCAGAGGGGCTGGAGGCTGGCTCCTGAGAAATGCCTACAGTGCAGTTTTATCTGATCACACCACACTGATGTGTCTCTTGGACACATCTTTATAAGAACAAAACTAAGATATTAAATACAAATTGTTATAAAAGTATCTGTTTTTTTCATTGGGGCACAATGAAAACACCTCTTGCTCTCTGTTCCTGTTGTCACCTGATGTTCTTTCCAAGGAGTTCTCACTGGCAAAAATATAATATTCTCATAAAAAAAACCTGTGGATTTGGTAGTGGTAATAAGAACAATCACAGAAATGACACCAGTAAGACACATGGGGCAGAAGAGCACCTTCAGGATGGAGAAAAACACTACCCAAAAAAATCCAGAAAAATACCCAAACTAAAACCACAACCAAAAGACAAAGCACCCAAACCAATCAATTTGTGTGAAGATTTTTTGCTCTGATGACTGCTGAGAAGTCAGGAGTCTAAGGAGAATTTAGGAAGCTAACCATTCTATCCAGTTTGGCCACTAGCACACAGGACTTGCCTGCATCATTTGCTAGGTCACAGCCTTGTGCTGATGCCAGAACAATTCCTGCTTCTGCCTCTAGCAGAATGGATAGGGATAGGGAAGCTCAGGCAAACCCAAGCATGTCCAAGCTGCCCTCAGAGGCAGCAGGAACACCCAGAGCACTCTCTTGCTGCCTTGGAGCACAGCATTTCCTGTGGGGACTCCTCAATGTCCCTGTGACACCAAACTGAGGAGGATTGTTTGGTACAGCTCTGCTGACACGTGCACACCATGCACTGGCCCTCAGAGAAGAAAGACACCAGACGTACTCAGGAGCTCCAGGCACTTGTCCTCCATCTGCTGTTGCTGAGCAGCAGCTCTGTCAGGGCTGGAGATGAACAAACTGCCTGGGCTCCACTTCCCACCTTGGGCAGCAAAGGCTCCTTTAGGTGACACTGCTGCTGCTGCTGCTGCTGCAGGTTCAATAGAAGAGCCTGTGTAGAGCTGAGACAAGAAAGGAGTTTGTGTCAGAAAAGTGGCTGCAGATATGAGCCCCAGATCCCATTGCAAATGCAAGCCCTTAGGAAGATGCTGTCAGCCATATGCAGGGCTCTGCCATGGGTTTTTCTGATGTGCACTTCTCAAACTGGATGGGTCAAACCCAAAGGCTGGTTTTACTCCAGTTCATGGCCAGATTCATTTTCCATTTTCTCCAAAATCCATTGTCATGGATTTTCTGAAGGGTGACTGCCAAAATGACCATTCCACTTTCACCCAAGGACTCTTTTCCCTTTCCAAGGGCTGCAGACACACTTGCAGGTGCTTGTTCAAATGTTCTACCTCCTCCCATGGAGTCCTCTTTTCCTCCACCATCTTCAGAATGGGCTCAACTGGCAGCACTTCTGCTTGGGACAGTTCCTGTGCCTCACAGGAATCTTGGGGCTCCTCGTTGCCAGTCCCTTGCTGGAAATCTTTGCAGTCTGCCAGGTAAGATGTCAACACATCCATCTCAAGTCAAAGAGAACAAAGCAGAGAGAGACTACAGCTTGTCCCTGTCAGCCCAGAGTCACCGACTGTGAGGAAAGGGAGAGGACCAGATTCACAATGGATACAGACAGCTTGTTTCAAGATCCCTCTGGGTTACCGTGTTCACCTGCAAGAACACTTCCAGAAACAAGGAGAGAGGGAACAGGCCAGCAGGAGTGCATTCAGATGACTGCTGGCCAAAAGGCCAAGGCACCAGTCCCACTGTCCAGGGCAGCAGCTGGGATTCAGCAAAGCTGGAAGTGTCCTTGGGAGTGGCTGGGATGGACACTGGAGCAGGATGGCACTCAGAGGCATCACCCCAGCCCCTGCTGCTCTGCAGGGCAAAGGCAAGAAGGGCAGAAAGCACCAGTTTGGTGACTGCAGTGGCTATGGTTCATTCACTCACTTGTTTTTTTAGAGTCTCTCGCTCCTCAAGGAGGAGATGAATTGTCACTTGTCTTTGTCTCAGGATTTTCATTTCTTCCTCCAGTCTCTTGCCTATTGCCTTGATCCGAGCCCGAGTTTCCTGCAGTTCTGCCTGCAGCTTCTCACCAGGGCTCTGTAAAGAAGGAGAGAGAGAAATTTGCATGAGTGGAGTGGCTGCCACTCCTCCACTCACCTGGTTTTGCCTGAGCTGCTGCTGCCATTCTTCAGCTGGAAACAGCTCTCCCTGAATCTGGCATGGCTGGCATGGCATCTCTGAGAAAGCCATCTGCTCATGCTCTTTCTCTACAGGGACCTGCACAGGAAGCAAGAGAAGATGGGTTTCAACTTCCCCTACAACATTGGTGGGCCAAGATTCCAAGACTGCTGGGCTCACACAAGGTCCCCAAAGCACTGTGCTGCTGCTCTCCTGGGTCATTCTCTGCCCGTGGGGAGGCACAGATTCCAAAGTGACACTGGCAGTACAATCAGGCTCCATCTGGGGCTGAAGCTCCAACAGCCTCTTAGGAAGCTGACAAGGGAACGTGTCTTTTGCCACAGAAGAGAAGAGTGGCCCCCCACGCATTCATGGACAACACAATCATCTCTTAGCAGCTGATTAAAAGCCAAAAGACAGGTGGACTCAAAGCACCTGTCAGCTCTGCTACTGACTGCTCTGCCTGAAGAGGCAGAAGAACAACCTGGCAACAAAGACACCAAAATCCCTGACTTCAAAGCAGCAACTCCACATCCCCAGTGTGTCTCTGAAATGCTGCCAGGTAAGCACAGCCAAGAAGCTCAGGGGGACAAACCACCCCAAAGAGCTGCTGCTGTCAGATCAATACTTTTTGTGCCTGTAGCTACTTGGCAAGTCTGTGGAGGGGGTCAGGTGTCTCCAGCCCACAGTGTCCCCTACATATCCAACAAGGCTGAGCACAGGGTCTTTGACATGCTCCCTCCTCTGCAGACAGGGAAGCTTCCTGCTTCAGGCTGGCCCCTCTCAGAATCCCAGCCAGCTGGGGCCTGAACATGACAGGTCAAAGCCCATTTGCCAGGTGTCACTGGGTGAGGGAATGGCTAGGTCCTGGCAGGACTGCAGCACTCAGCATCCTCAGCCACCAACAGCAAGAGCTGGCTGCTCAGAAACTTACAGCTCTGCCTTGCCCTAAAGACAGCCCCCTCCAGAAGTGGCACTGTCTTGGAAAGTTCTGGCTGTGGTGTGACCACAGCAGGAGACTTGGGGTCATTTGGCTCCTCTATGGCCTCTTCTGCAGGAGCAGAGGGAGCCAGAGGAGAGTCTGCTCTTGGTTCTGTGCTCTGTGGACAGACAGGAGTGTGAGACACAGACCATGACCTATCATTTATAACCTTATTTCTATCCAGGTTTAGAACCAGCTCTACTAAGCACAAATCATCAGCTTTGATAGCAATGGGATTCTGAGTCACTCAGACTCAATTCAAATGGGCTGATTCAGCTGTACTGCAAATTGCTCTGAATTAGATATTCCCCCCTGGCTACTATCAGGAAACAACATTCTCTTGGCAAAACTGGGCTTTTAGTTCTTTTCAAGCTCTGAAATGGAAAATTAGGAAATGGAACATTTGGAAATAGCCAGTGGTGCCTTTGCTCTTGCTGCTGCAGACATGGAAATGGATTTTCTTTCAGCCTACTCAGCTGGCCCTCTACACTCTACTGCCACAGCCCAAGCTCACAGCTCTTAATGCCACAATTCTTAAACAGCAGGAACATCAAATGTTCCTTTCTCACTCACCTCAGGATTGGCACCTCTGAACACGCCTCTCAGGTGACCTGCAGTGAGCAAGGGAAAATGAACCAGATTCTTGGAGATAACTGGAGACAACTACAGCATTTTTAGAAGGTCTTCCAAGAAGGTCTCCCAGTCTACATTTTCCAAGTTGTCCTGCTTGCCCCAGCAAAGGGAGGAAATGACAGACTCTGCTGCCACAGACTCTCCCATGGAGGGAACGCAACCCCTGCAGGTTCCCTTGCAAATGCTGCCCACTGAGCCCTGGCTACAGACACCCCCTTTTTAGCTGAACCTGTTGCCAGGAGCTTTACCCAAGTGCCATCCAAATGGTCTTCCTGTTTCCAAATCAGCTCAGTCACTGAGAAAGAGCAGGAAGACATACAAAAGCCAGTTTTCATTCCACCCAGGGAAAAACTACTTACGTGCCAGGTGAGTCAGGAAATAGCCAGAATAAATAATGCCATAAACAGTGCAAACTGCAGCAGCAAGTTGCCCAATCATTGTGGCAACTGCTGTGCAAGTTTGCAGGCTGTGCTCCAATACAAGAAAAAGCAAGGATCCTGTCAGTTGGATAGAAGCTGGATAGAAGGCAGCTGCCCACTGACAAAAGCCTCAACCAGGAGGGTCCTCCTGCACTGAGCAAGCCCAAGAGCTGCTCTGTCACCACTGAGGCCTTCCGTTCACCAAGGCAACCTTGTGATGTCAGCACGAGGACGTGGCAACCATGCCCTGACATCACAAAGCCAGCACTCTGCCCTGGTCTGTGAATTCATGCAAATGGACAGACTAATGTTTGTGTAGGCCTAGGCTGCATTTTGACCTCTGTCCCCCCTTGGCTGCCTTTTTCACCCCTTGTTTTCCCCCTGTGCCCCCTCTGTCCCCTGTTCCTGTGCTGGGTCTGAGCTGGCGGCCGGACCGGGCGGAGCAGCAGTTCCAGCCCCGGGTGTCCCTGGAGTGCTGGAAGCTGCCAGTGGCCCCAGGCCCTGTCCCTTGAGGAGCTGCTGAAGGACGGGGAGACAGAGGGGGCTGAGGGGGCTGAGGAGGTGCTGACACTGCAGGGACAGTGACCTTGAGGTGCTGGGGGCACTGAGGGCTGTGGGGGAGCAGAGGGCGAGGGTGGCACTGAGGTGACAGGGAAGTGGCACAGGCTGAGGGGGGTGGTGGGTCTAAAGGGACAGGATGGGTCAAAAGGGATTGAGTGGGGTGAGAGGACTGTGAGGGGCTGAAGAAACTGAAGGGGGCTGGGGGTTTGCTGAGGGGACGGTGGGGCTGAGGGGATGGAGGGCTCTGGGACTGCAGCTCTGCCAGGCCTTGGAAGCAATTCCAGAGCCTCCACTTTTGCCACAGCTGCCCTGCAGACCTTGGGGACAGCCAGAGACTGACAGGAGGCAGCAGGGAGAAGCTGAAGGCCACCAGCTCCAGCAGTGAACAGGGAGCTGCTGCTGCTGCCAGCCCAGAGCCTGGGTGAGGCCGCAGGGCTGGTGAGGCCCAGTGGGGTGAGGGTTGTTATAGACAGGAGAAGTTGAACTTTTGTTAAATAATATGTGTGTGCCCTATACGTTTCATTTCAATTTGTAACTGTGTATGGTTTCAAGTGGTTCCCACTGTTTTGTCCAGGTGTAAGTAGTTACTGTGATAATGTTGCTAAAGTGTTGGTTTGTGATTGCAACTTTGTACAGTGTTAAGTGACTATTGAAACTTGGAGCAGTTCCAGTTGTAATATTGCTGAAAGAATGAAAAAGCTGCCTAGAGAAGGTATCAGGAGGGGAGCAGGAGGGGAAATCTTTTGCTCCCCCCTCACCGATAACACCGGGACCACAATCCTGAACCTCCATTGGTGGACAGAGCCAACCAATCATCTTATGGCGGGAACAAATGATTGGTTGAGAGTGAACCTTGCTAACGGCCAATGAAAACCTGGTAAATGGACCAATGACATCGAGGATCCAAAACTCACCAATCCGTGAGGGGACAGAGACTATAAAGAGCGACTGATTGCCCTCAGAGGGGTCACTTTCCTGGTGGACATTGTGTCCCAAGGAAGTGTCCCATACAGTGTTGTATGTTCCGTTTATGTCTGGCTTGTCGAAAAGGGTGTGAGATTAGTGCACACCTCTCTTTTTTTTTTTTTTTTTTTTCAGTAAAACAATTGGCCAATTCCCCGTAACAGCAGAGTTTCGTGGCCTCATTTGCAACACTCGCCATGGCCAGGAACAGGCCCTGAGCCCCGGAGGAGGATGGAGCTGGGCCACAGCCAAACTCTCCCACAAACCTGGGCTGAGCAGCCAGGGCTACCAACGGCTGGGGACAGAGGCTGGCAGGGCTGACAAATGTCCTGGGCCCCTTGCCTGCTCTGTCCATGCCACCAAGGGCACAGAGCAGCCTCCTCTCTCAGCCACTTGCCTGTTTTCAATGCCATCCACAGGCACTGGACCTGCCCCACAAGCCCTGGGCAGAGTCCTGCCCCTGCACGCTCACACAGCCTGAGATGGACACTGATGGTTTCTGTGCCAGGCTCTCTGAGTCCAGCCCAGCTCCCTCCAAGCTCTGCCAGCTGCCCTGAGCTCTCTGCAGCACCAAGGGCCTCTCCCCAGCACAGCCCAGCCTGCTCTGGCCCCACAGCTCTGCTCAGGGCAGGTTGCTCTGGGCAGGGGCCCCACGGCCTCAGCCCCTCTGCAGGGAACAGCAGCAGATGCAGCTCCCAGAGGGCTCAGCCCCAGCCATGGGGAAGGTGCTGGCCCAAGGGAAAACCAGGCTCCCTGGGTGCCCTGCTCCCCTCTCCCTGAGCTCCTGACAGCTCTGCAGCCCCTGCTGCCATCCCATCTGCCCAGGCCAGCACAACAGCCCCTGGAGCTGCTCCTGCTGCAGGCCCAGGGCCCATCCCAAAGCTGGGGCAGCCAGAAAGCTGTGCCCATTTCTGTTCATCCCTGCTCTGAGGGGAGAGTAAAACAATAACAAAAATGTTTTTGCAAGTTCATTTATTTTGCTTAAATACGATGTGAGTCTCCTCATTTAGATGAAGTTTCTTCTTGTGGGGGCTGACAGCAGGTCTGTGAGCCAAATGACTGAGTTAGCAGAGGAAGAGATTTGTTTTAGACCTGTGAAAGGAAAAAGACAAGGTCATTGGCATGGGAATCAATACAACAGAGACAATTATTTGCAGGTTTTCAGTTTTGTAGAAATGAATACATGCCTTTAGATTTTTTATGAATGCTGTTAATTTCCTTGTGCCAATGAACACAATGAGCTGTTTTTATTAACCAGTATTTTGAGTACATGCTTTGTTTATGTTCTGTACCTGCTTTGCTTACAAATGTATAAAATGGAACACACAGCAAATAAATGGAACACTTTTGATACATTGCACGGTGTGTCGTGTCTGTCTCTACAATGACAGATTCTGGGTCACAAAACAAGGGAATATTATGAAATTGGAGGAAACAAATACCATCATTGCTTTGAAGACAACAGCATCAGAAGTGGAAGAAATATAAATAAGGAGAGTATTGGCCTGCCATGACGTGCACCAGGAGCCAATGACAGAAGGAAGCAGGCAGTGTGTGGGAGCTGAAAAGCATCCAGACATCAGTGCCCTGAGAGCTTTCTTGAGCTCCTGGTTCCTCAGGCTGTAGATGAGGGGGTTCAGGGCTGGAGACAGCACCGAGTACAGAACTGGCAGGGCCAGATTCAGGGATGGGGAGGAGATGGAGGGGAGCTTCAGGTGAGCAAACATGACAGTGCTGAGGAACAGGGAGACCACGGCCAGGTGAGGGATGGAGGGAGGTGGAAAAGGCTTTGTGCTGTCCCTGCTCAGTGGGGATCCTCAGCACGGCCCTGCAGATCTGCACAGAGGAGAACACAATGAACACAGAACAACCAAATACCAAACAGGCACTAACAGCAATGAGCCCAAGTTCCCTGAGATAGGAGTTGGAGCAGAAGAGCTTGAGGATGTGTGGGATTTCACAGACAAATTGGCCCAGGGCATTGGCCTGGCAGAGGGGCAGGGAAAATGTATTGGCCGTGTGCATGAGAGCATTGAGAATGGCACTGGCCCAGGCAGCTGCTGCCATGGGGGCACAAGTTCTGCTGCCCAGGAGGGTCTTGTAGTGCAGGGGTTTGCAGATGGACACGTAGCGGTCGTAGCACATGATGGTCAGGAGATAAAATTCTGTTGTAGCGCAGAAAAAAACAAAAACACATGAGCAGCACATCCTGTGTAGGAGATGTGCCTGGTGTCCCAGAGAGAATTGTGACACTGTTCAAGATTACAATGACATGGACTCCAACTCAGAAGGCTGACAATGACTCCATTTATTTCCGGGAATTTCTTCCCCTTTTATGCTGTTTTACAAAGAACAACCCAGTGGGTGGAAGAAAGACAAACTTCTTCAATTACATTGGTCAACTCAGAGGGACATCAAGAAGAAGTCTGTCCTAGGGAAAGGAATGTAAACATAGGTTACAGAAAACGTCTCTCATTGACAGAAAAGTCTCTGGGAAAGAGTTTCAGAGAAACCCAAACATCACAGGCATGAACCAGGGCTGCAGAATTGAGCACGGCTTTGGAGACAGTGGTGCAGATGGTGTCTAGGTCAGTGAGGGCCAGGTTGAGCAGGAGGAAGAACATGGGGCTGTGCAGGTGGTGGCTGCAGGCTGTGGGGCTGATGATGAGGCCATTGCCCAGGACGGCAGCCAGGGAGAGGCCCAGGAAGAGGCAGAAGTGCAGGAGCTGCAGCTGCCGCCTGTCTGCCAATGCCAGCAGGAGGAATTGCTGGGCTGTGCACAGGAGCTGCTCCTGGGCAGAGCTGTCTCTCTGCACCGCTGCCCTTGCCAGGAGCTGCCTCTGTGCCAGGAGCCCGGCCCAGCTCAGCGGCACAGACACAGCACAAGGGCTTGAATGACCCTCTCAGGGTTTGTGCTCAGGCCCTGAACATCAGTCCCTGAGAGGGAACTGAAGAAACCTTTCACGAATTCAAAGTCAGAATCGAACTCCGAAGTTTCTTGAAGTTTTAAGGGGTCCCACTGAGGGACAGGAGTGAGAAAGTGTCTCCAGGCTCAAGTGTTCTTCCCTCAGTATCCCTTCCCTTATGCCAGTGGCCTCAAGGATCTGCTGGAAGGGGTCCCTGGGGAGCCTTGGTCAGGAATGGCCCTGGGGGGCTCCTTACTGCTCCCAGGGACTGCAGGTTTTCCAAAGGACTTTGGGTTTGGCTTCTGCCTTGGAGTCTCTGAGAGCTTTGTGCCATCATGGCCTCCAATTAGCTGCTAGAATTAGTCCCTTGAGAGGCTTTGTCAGTACCAATACTCAGTGGGGCTCCCAGGGACTGCAGGTTTTTAAGGTACTTGGTGTTTCCCTTTTGATACTGACTCTGAGAGTAGTTTGTGCAATCATGGTCTCCAATGATCTCCTTTAACGATTCCCTTGAGAGGCTTTGTATTGGCACTCAGTGGGGCTCATTCATGCTCTGAGACACTCCAGGTTTTTCAGGTCCTTTGGATTTTTCTTTCCACACTGAGTCTCTGAGAGGTTTTTGTGCAATCCTGGCCTCCAGTTCTCTCCTCCAAGGACTCCATGAGGGGCCAGGTTGGGGATGGACCTCAGTGGGACCCATTAATGCCTCAAGACACTTTGGGTTCCAGCTCTGACTTGGACTCCTGGAAAGGTTTGTGCAATCTCCTCTCAGGCCCTGAGGTTCAAGGGCTCAGCACCAAATGCACCATAGGGCTCATTAGGATCAAACAAGTCCTGACAAACCACGGCTCTGCCTTGATTTCCCTCTGCTCTAGTGCAGTTCATAAGGAAGGTTTCCTACTGCAGTTCTGGAGAAATGTTTCAAAGAGCTGCTAAGAAATACACATTCCTGTTTGAAAGGCTGTATTTTATTACTGTTCTCTTTAGAGAAGAGGTGATTGCAACATTGAGTAACTGATATTGATCCAGGGTCTCTCCTAAGCAGGTCTGGCCTGGTCAGAGAAGCTGTGCCTTGAGGTCTGACCCAGTGTGGAGAACCCTGCTCCACATCCCCCAAACCCATCCTGTCTCCTCTCACTCCTGTGGGAGCTGCTTTGTTCAGAGAACTGGCTGTATGCAGGCAAAGAGGGGTTTTTTCCTTTTATTTCTTGAATCAATCTAAAATTCCTGAGTTTCCCCATGGAAAACACATTCCTCACGGGTGTGCCAAGCCCAAGCTGCCTCCAAGGAGGTTCCCCTTCCCCAAGGCAGAACCATGCAAGGAATGGTTTAGACACACAGGAAGTTCTACAATAAACACAAATCCAGAGGTGGCTGGAGGCAGAATTCAACCAACTCCTGAAGGACAGGCAGGCTTTGAACTCCTTGCAGC
Organism: Phylloscopus whistleri; assembly: GCA_017589585.1. Lineage (NCBI taxonomy): Eukaryota > Metazoa > Chordata > Aves > Passeriformes > Phylloscopidae > Phylloscopus > Phylloscopus whistleri. The sequence goes on along the minus strand of JADMLD010001029.1, from coordinate 124,683 downwards.
TGAAAGCTCCAAGTGGGTTGTTGGGAGGTGTGTGAGTGAGCCAAGAGTGAGGGGAAGGGAAATGCAGAGAGGCCTGGAAGTGCTTCAGTGCAGACAGGCTGTGGGGAAGGGCACTGCAGCCCTGCTCTGGGGCAGCTGTGAGTGTAGATCATCATCCCAGCCTGCCCTGGGCCATTGCAAGGGACTGTGGCCATGGGCACTGCTCTGACCCCACTGCCCCAGCCCGTTGCTCAGGGCTGCTGTCACTGCCCAGAGCCAGAGGGGATCCCTTGCTGGGGGCTTGTGCCACGGCCACCTGCCCTGTGCCGCGCTGGCAGGTCTCACACCGTGGAACCAGCAGCAAACGGCACTGCCAGGGCCAAAGGCAGCTCAGCCAGACAGAGAGGGGCAGTGCTGGGCACGGCTTCCATGGCAGCCGTCACTGGGCTGTGACACCTGGGTCACCTGTCATGGCAACTGCCAAGGAAACCCCTTGTGGGCACTGATGCCACGGACACTGGCACTGGGACGCTGCTGGGGTCGGGTGCTGAGCACAGGGCTGATCACACAGAGATGGTTTTGTTCCTGCTGATCTCACACAGAGCCAAGGCCTTTCCTGCCCCTCCTCTGGCAGTGCTGGGGGTGTGGGGGAGGTTGGGAGGGGACACAGCCAGGACAGGTGATCCCAACTGACCCCAGGGATACCCCAGACCACAGGACTTCATGCGCGGTGTATAACGTGGGGAGAACAAGGAGGAAGGAGTGACATTTGGAGTGAGGGGTTTTCTCTTCCCAGGTAACACTCAGGCAGGACAGGGCCCTGTTTCACCAGTGGGCAGGATCAGCAGCAAAGACACAGACACCAACTTAAGGAATTGTGTCATTTATAGAATGCAAAGTGGCAAAGAATTACAAAAGGATAAGCTCAGCAAAGCACATAGTCATAATCATCAGCAAAGAATTACAAAAGGAGCTCAGCAATGCATCCAGTCATTTCTACCAAAGATTGGCTATACTGATTTAGAAAGATCCATCAGCAGTTACCCTCAGAATTTACCATCATCTTGATCTACACATCAGCTGGGAGAAGCCAAGGACTGCAGAGCCACTCCCAGACACTGGGAATTCCTGCGGGTGTGTCCAACTTTGCAGGAAACAAGGCTTCCAACCTTGCTGGGAGAGGGCCCAGCTTTTACACTGTTAAACAAACAAGCTGACATCACTTCTAGTGTAGGAACATCTGGTTTCATTCTCCTGTTTGGCTTCTCCCAAAGCCTGGCCAGGGCTCCAGGAGGAACCAAGGGAGTTGACTTGGATCCTTCACCCCCAAACAAGGCCAGATGGAGCCTTGTCTGGTTTTTAAACACAGAAATGTAAATCCACATTTCATCACTGATGAAATGATACAGAGATCATATTGGTAATAGTGCTTCATTAATGAACGGATACAAAGATAAGCTTTGGCTGGAAGGTTTATCCAGAGGTCAGCTTTGCCTCAGGGCCTGTTGTTCAGGCTTCAGTCAGGACCTGGTGTACAGGCCTCAGTTTTTCCATTGCTCCTTTGACCTACAGATAAACTACAACCTTCATAACAATTCTTTCAAAACCAGAGTCTCAGATTTAAGTATTAGCCATAAAGACCCCTTGTCTTCAATTAAGTGCTGCTCAAGTTCATTACTCAGGCCTATAATTCACATTCCTTTAAAAACATGCTTAATTAGCTGCTATTCTCTGTTAGTTATGAAATCCCTGGTTTTTTTTCTTGAGACTGTCTCTCTTTTTAGACAGTCTCAGTACTCCATTTTCCAGCACAAACAAAGTGTCACAACTCTAACATGGAATCATAATAAATCAAGTGCTCACACTGCAATAATTACAGTCACTGCCAAAAATACATTTCACAGCAGCCTCCAATTTCGTAGCCATGAGGCAGATCCCACCAAGAGGAATTGTCTTCTTTCTGCCACTCTTCTACTGCTCTTTCTATCAAGGTGATTCCTGACTGTTGGCCTTCAAACCCATCAGTGACAGAAGTGCAACATTCCTGTCCCATGATAGCCCAGGTTCTTCCTTGGCCAGCAGATAATCCAAGGCAATGCAGTTCTGTGCAGTCCCCATTCGTGTTTGTTGGAGCTTCTAGGATGTGCTATTGGATATTTTAACAGTATCATTTGCATGTATCTTTTAATAAACAATTTAGCTGCTTAATGTAAACTCCACAGGATGAGGCAGTGCACATGGGGCACAGCGTGAACCAGAATCTTTTGCTTTCTGAAACCCAAGGCACTCTTTGGCAGGAAAAGGTTCTCCTGGCCCTAACTCTTCCCTGTGCTGGTTGCTGAAGGACCTAAATGGTGGCACTGCAGCTGGGAGTGGTGTAACACTGACACAGGCCAGCTCCAGCACCCCGAGTTCTACTGACATTGTCAGTGATGTTAAAAACAGAAATCCTTTCACACTGTGGCCTCTAACTATAACAAGGTTCAGTTTCTCCTGAAGGGAAATCTTAGTGAATCCTGTAAAACTGATCACTGTATTCCTGTGTTCCACAGCACACTTTTCTTTAACTGTCCCTTCACTGCCTCCGTGACGAGTCAGAGCCCATTGACAGAGTTCTGGCCAATCCTTAGGGTGGGCCCTCCAAGGGAATCCCCTTCCTCCCAACTTCAGTTAAAAACATACCCAGCAATTAGTTACAATGAGCATTTTGGCTACTTTGAATTTTCAAAACAATTTTGATGACTAATCCCCTTGGTGAAATTCTAGAGGTGTTTCTGGCAAACAAAGATTCTGGCTGGCTATCAAGATACAACTTACAGACAGAAGCAGGACTTGAGTGACAAGGTTATTCATTCTTTTTCCTCAGTCTCATTCTGGATACAAACAATAATCCTGTTGTCCATGGAGCTAGTGCCTTTTCAATTCCAGAACAATGCCCCCAAGGTCCTTTGCTGTTCAGCTCGACTGTGGTGTCTGTGGGGAACAAGGCTTGGTAGGGTCCTTTCTCCTTTGGCTGGAGAGGTGCCAGTCCCTGACGGGCACCCAGGCTCTTGGCTGGAGCTTGTGTGGAAGTCCCTCAGTGTCACATCAGCCTTCCCATGGAGCCCCCTGGATCAGAGCATTTTCCAATGAGACTGCTGGGGCAAACGGAGATTTGTTCTGGCAGGATCTGTAAAACAATATCCTGCAACATCTACTTGTTCTCACATGGAACACTTGGCTGCAGGGACATCTTCCCATCGTTCCTGCCCAGGTTTCAGGATTCAAACAGCATTGTCTTTCCCCAGAGCTGTTCCTTCAGCTGGTTCAGGAAGGTTGTTTGCCCTCTGGACCCACACTCTGGCTCCATTATTAGCACTGGTGCATCCAAACCCTTTATCTCCACAAACAGTGCTGATTTGAGGTGGACCTCCTTCTTTCACAATTGTTTTTAAAATTGACAATATCAATAATTGTGCTACCCTGTCATGGGTTCGAATAATCAAATCTTGTTCACTATTGCTTAAAAGAATTACTTCAATTTCTCCTTGAGAATCTGCATCAGGACCTCCTCCCATGACATGAACACTTTGCAAGGCCAAGCTCCAGTCAGCAGTTATCAAACCAGTGCCCTGGAGGAATCTGAGTTCCTGTTTTGCTATTGCTAACTCTTGTTTGCCTCTGATTTATCCTAATTCATTCAAATGCATGAAGGTCCAGTCCTGCAGCCTCTGCAGGGGCCCTGTCAGGGGCCATCGCACCCAGACCCATTTCCCATGAAGTCAAAGTCTCCCTGTGCATGGTTGTATTTGCAAATTGGGTGCAGCCGTGCACATCCAGAGGTTTCCATTTCCACACTGGGCCCATTGTTACGGGTATAGAGAACATCTGTGAGATGGGTTCTCCATCGGGGCAGGTTCACATCTCCTCAGTTTTTTAACTGCTCTTTTAACAACCCTTTCATCCCTCCAACCAATCCTGCAGCTTGGGGATTGTCTGGGCTATGAAAAACCCAGCAGTCTTCATCACTGTACTTTTCACATTAACAGACAAAGCATTCTGCATCACAGTACCAGCAAACCCTACAAAAATACCCCATTTCATCCCTTCCTCCTTTTTCATTGTATACAAACTCACAAAGTTTACCACTGACATTTGTGTCTGACCAATGTTTTTCTGTAGGATATTTAGTGTAACATCCTTGAGCAGCCAAAGCTACCAAATTAGTATTCTTACTATTTCACACTATTACTATTTTATATTTAGATATAGATATATGGATATTGATATAGAAACATAGATATAGATATAGACATAAACATATATATATTTAAATATATATCTATAAAGAGTCTATCTTATAAATATGTATAGTTATTTATTACATTAATATTATTTCACTTGCACAAATGAATCTGAATTCAAGATTAAAACCTTCTTCTGTTGCTCCATGTGGGAGCATTCCAACAATAATTGTTCCTTCTGTTAGTGCTGTTTCCAATGTGCTCTTAACAAAATTCAGCTTTGTCTTCCCAAACCCAATAGTTCTTTTTCTTTTTCCATATGCAATTTTTGATGCATTTTAAAACATCCAGTGGTTCAGCTTCTTTTAACCGACTCCCCCATGCCTTGCACAGTGCTCAGACCTCAGCCCACTCCAGAGCCAGCAAAGCCTAGAGAAGGTCTTCCCATCCCGGAATTTCTGATGGGACTGATTCCTTACATTTACATTTAAAAAGCGACATTTGGTTGTGATCTGGCCAGACTTTACCAAACTTTACCAGGGCAGGGTCAGCACCAAAGACACAGACAGCACCTGAAGGAATCACGGTCATTTCCTGGAGTTCAAAGCAGCAAAGGAGCACAAAAGGAGCAGCTCAGCAATGCACCCAATCATCATTACCAAAGATTGCCTGCAGTGATTAAGATCCTTCACCAGTGACCCTCAGACTTTCCCATCACCCGCATCCACACCTCAGCTGGGGGAAGCTGTCACAGCCAAGGACTGCAGAGCCACTCCCGGACACTGGGAATTCCTGCAGGTGCCTCCAGCCATGGGTGAGGCTCCAACCTCGCTGGGAGAGGGCCCAGCTTTGATAGTGCTGGATAAACAAACTGACAGCACTTCTAGTGCAGGAATATCTGGGTTTGTTCTCCTCTTGGGTCCCTCCCAAAGCCTGGCCAGGGCCCAAGGAGGAACCAAGGGAGCTGACTCTGACCATCCAGCCCCAAACAAAGCCAGGTGTCGGATTTCATGGCCTTGTCTGGCTTCTGAATACAGAAAGGTCAATCCATGTTTCACTAATGAGTGGATACACCTATCACAGTGCTAATGACCTGTGCATATTTCACTAATGAGCAGATACAAAGATAACCTTTGGTTGGAAGGTTCATCGAGAGGTCACCTTTGGCTCAGGGCCTGTTGTTCAGGCCTCACTCAGGCCTCTTGTTCAGGCCTGGGATGAGCAGGGACATCTTTCACCAGATCAGGTTGTTCAGAGCCCTGTCCCAGCTGGACTTGAATGTTTCCAGGGATGGGGCATTGACCACGTGCAGCCCCCCACATCCTCCTGGCCATGGAACCTGGCAGCAGAAATGGCACCTTGGGGAGTTTTCCAAGGAAACTTGAACTGATGGGGGTTGCAGTGGCACCCAAACCCAGCAATGGGGTCAGTGCAGTGTCCATGGCAACAACCCCGTGCAATGGCCCAGGGCAGGTTGGGATGATGATCCACCCTCACTCCTGGCCCAGGGCACGGCTGCACTGCCCTTCCCCACAGCCTGTCTGCACTGAAGCACTTCCAGGCCTCTCTGCATTTCCCTTCCCCTTACTCTTGGCTCACTCACACACCTCCCAACAACCCACCTGGAGCTTTCAGCTGCAAGGAGTTCAAAGCTTGTCTGTCCTTCAGGAGTTGGTCGAATTCTGCCTTCAGCCAACTCTGGATTTGTGTTTATTGTAGAACTTCCTGTGTGTCTAAAACATTCCTTGCATGGTTCTGCCTTGGGGAAGGGGAACCTCCTTGGGGGCACCTTGGGCTTGGCACACACTTGAGGAGATTGTCTGAAACTCAGGAATTTCAGATTGCTAAAAAAGGAATTAAACCCCTCTTTACCTGAGTGCAGGCAGTTCTCCAAGCAAAGCAGGTCCCACATGAGTGAGAAGAGACAAGATGGGATTGGGGAATGTGGAGCAAGGTTGTCCACACTGGGTCAAACCTCAAGGCACAGCTCCTCTGACAAGGCCAGACCTCTCTGAGGAGAACCCTGGATCAAGATCAATCACTGAATGATACAATCAGGTCTATTCCAAGGAGAAAAATACACCCTTGAAAATAGGACTGTGAATTTAGTAGAAGCTCTTTGAAATATTTCTCCACAACTCTAGGACAAAAGATTTCCTAATGAACTGCACCACACCAGAGGGAAATCAAGGCAGAGTCATGGTTTGTCAGCACTTGCTTGGTCCTAATGAGCCCTGTGATGCATTTGGTGCTGAGCCCCTGAACCTCAGGGCCTGAGAGGAGATTGCACAAACCTTTCCAGGAGTCAAAGTCAGAAGAAAAACCCAAAGTGTCTTGAGGCATTCATGGGTTGCACTGAGGTCCATCCCCAACACAGGCTCCTCATGGACTCCTTGGAGGAGAGAATTGGAGGCCAGGATTGCACAAAAACCTCTCACAGACTCGATATGGGAAGGAAAATCCAAAATATCTTAAACACCTTGAGTATCTCAAAGCATTAATGAGCCTCACTGAGTGCCAGTGCAAAGCTCTCAAGGGACTCGTTAAAGCAGATAATTGGAGGCCAGGATCACACAAAAACTTCTCAGAGACTCAGTGCCAAAAACAAAAAAATTCTTTGAGAAACTTTGAGTACCTGAAAGTATTAATGAGCCCCACTGAGTGTTTTCATTGACTAAGAATCCCAAGGGACTTGTTAAAGTAGATAATTGGGGCCAGGATTGCACAATCTTTCTCACAGAATCAGATTTAAAAGGGAAACAACAAGTACCTTAAAATAACTGAAGTACCTTGAAGCATTAATGAGCCCCACTGAGTGTTGTTACTGACAAAGCCTCTCAAGGGACTAATTACAGCAGATAATTGGAGACCATGATTGCACAAACCTCTCAGAAACTCCAGGGCAAAAGCCAAACCCAAAGGCCTTTGAAGAACCTGCAGTGGCTAGGAGCATTCAGGAGCCCCCCAGGGCCATTCCTGACCAAGGCTCCCCAGGGACTCCTTCCAGCACATCCTTGAGGCCACTGGGCTGTCAAGGGGATGCTGAGGGCAGGACAAGGGGTTGAGAGTGCCCAGCCTTGCTGGGGCTGTGCCAGGAGGCCCCAGGGCCTCAGGACAAGGTGTCTCCTCACAGCCCTTGGTGGCACAGACCCTGCAGTGCCCCAGGGCACAACAACTTGGCTTCTCTTTGAACCCTCCTGGCATCAAAGCCTCCAGTTCTCTGCTCTGCATGGGACCTGGGGACACTTTCTCTGTCCTGTCCCTCAGTGGGACCCATTAAAACTTCCAGAAACTTTGGAGTTGGATTCTGACTTGGAGTTCTTGAGAGGTTTCTTCATGTCCCAGTCAGGGACTGATGTTCAGGGCCTCAGCACAAGCCCCAAGAGGGTCATTAAAGTCCTTGTGCTGTGTCTGTGCTGATGAGCTGGGCTGGGCTCCTGGCACAGAGGCAGCTCCTGGCAACCAAGAAGAGCTTAAAAACATATTTCTCTTGCTGAGCAGCTCTTCTCCCAGCCCAGCAGGGCTGGGGCACTGCCTGCAGCCACCCCGGACACAGCACAGAGGCACAGAGAGCTTCAATCACTCAGGGCTGGGAAGGTGCTGAGAAGAGACTCGGGGGGAATCACTGCCAGCCCTTGGCACAGGAACCTCTGGCTGCAGGACAATGCAGCTGCAACTCCTGCAGGGATCTCCTCAAGCTGGAACATCCCAATGCCTACAGACTCTGTGAGTACATTCTCTGATTCTCTCTTGTGTAGAGCAGCCAGGGGTGCCCAGGGCTGTCCTGCAGAGCAGGGTCCTGCAGCCCAGGGTGCTGTGCTGGCCCAGGGTCTCTGCTGCCTGCCAGGGACAGCTCTCAGCCAGCCCTGGGAGCTGCTCCCATCACTGGGGGACAAGATCTGGGTGGAAGGAGAGCTGGTAAGGCATAGAAGTGTTCTCTCTGTGTGGTGAGGATGCTGCATTGTTCAGGACTGCTCCCAGCAGGACACTGAACTGCTGAACATTTCCAAGTAGATTATACAGGAAGCAGAGTGAGACAGGGGCTGCACAAAAGGGAAAACCCTGATTTTTAATCTACTGCTCTGTGTTGCCTGTATGGAAAATTGCACATAGATATTCATCTCTCAGTTCAGGTTGAGAAAAATAAAACAAATTTCTCTCAGATCTTAATAAACCAGGCAGTGGCAGAAATCAGCAGAGGGTCCCTTGCAGGCAGCATCAGTGCTGCTTTTCCAGGCTCCTCAGGGTTGCTCTGACATTGCCATCAGAGCCTGCAGAGGCAGAGCTGCCCCTGGGCAGTGCCTGAGTTGGGAGGGGTGTGCAGGGCAGAGCTGATCCCCCAGGGCTGGGCTGGGCTCTGGCAGCACTGGCAGGGCCCAGCCCTGGGCACAGGGAAGCAGCTGCAGGCAGGGGCAGCTCCAGGCAGCAGAGCCCTGGGCAGGCAGTGGGGGGAAAGTGCCACCCAGCTGGGCTGGGATATTGAAAGTCCTCTCCAAACCAAACTATTCCAGGATTACTTTTTTTACAGATCCCCATGCCCAGACACTGCAAATGGGGTGTATTTTGTTTTAGGGTAAATTTGGGAGGAAATTTTTGAAATGATTTTTTTAGAAAGTAAATTTAAACTTTTTGGTTTTTTTAAGTTCATTTGGGAAAAAATTTTTTGGATAAAAAGTGGAAAAAATTATTTATTTGATAAATAAGATGTTTATAAGTATAAAGAATGAATAATATGAAATAGTAAAATTTTTTGTTGTTTTGAAGAGAGATGGTAAATTGAGAAAGTTTTTGTTTTGGGTGTAGTTTAGTTTATTTAGTTTTTTATTAGTTTGTTAGTGTTTTTTTGGAGGTTTAGTTTTGGTAGGTTGTAGGTGTGAGTTTTTGTTGTTTTTTGTGTTTTTTTTTAGTTTAGAGTAGATTTAAATAATTTAAAAAAACAGTTTAGGGATTTTTTTTTGGTTTTAGTTAGTTAAAATTAATTAAAAGTATAGGAGTTTTTTTTATTGTTGTTTGTGTTTTGGATGAATGTTGGATTAAGGATGAGTGGGAGTTAGGTAGTTTTTTTAAAATAAATTGTGTGTTCTTTTTTTTGTTTTTGTTTTTAAAATTATTTTTAAAGGTATACAATTTAATATATAATAAAAATAGAATAGACAATTGGGGATATGAGTATTATAAAGTTATTTTATGATATTTTATTTTTTATTTTTATACTGTTAATTTATTATTAGAATTAAATAAATTTTATGTATGCTTATTTTATATATGTGTATATATAGTATATAGTTATATATAGAAAATGGTAGTAATTTTTAGTGAATAATGACATTTATTTATGGTTTTTATTTAATAATTAGATTTTTTTGAGATATATATTGTGTTGTTTTATTTTTTTGTATTGTTCATTATGTGCAATTTGGGGTTTGAGTAAAAATAATTTTATGGATGAGTTTTTTTGTATTTGAGGTAGATTTGATTTAAATTTTTTTTAAATAAATTTTTTATATATATTATTGGGATTTTATTTTTGTTTATTGTAGATAGGAGTTTAGATTGGGTAGAGATTGTTTTGTTGGTGGAATTTTGGGTGTTAATTAATTTTTGTTAAGTGTTGTTTTTAATTTTTGAAAGATTTTATTTAATGTTTTTATGGTGGTTTTTAATAGTTTGTTGTATTTTTTTATTTTGTTTGTAGTTGGTGTATGGTAGGGGATATGGTATACTTATTTAATGTTATGTTTTTAGTTTAGGTGTTAATAAGGTTATTTTTGAAATGAGTTTTATTGTTTGATTTAATTTTTTTAGGGGTATTATGTTTTCAAAGAATTTGGCTTTTAAGGTTTCGGATGGTGTTTTGGGTAGTGGTGTGAGGTACAGGATAGGTTTTTTATTATTTAGTGGTGGTTTTTATTATGGTTAGTATGTAGTATTTGTTTTGGCAGGTTTGAGGCAGTGTGATGTAATTAATTTGTTAGGTTTTTTATATTTATATTTGGATTATTGTTTATTATAGGGTTTTATTTGTTTGGTTTGTTTGATGGTAGTATATGTTTTATAGTTATGGATAATTTGAGAAATATTGTTTATGGCTAAATTTATTTTTTGGTTTTGTGTTTATTTATAGGTGGTATTTTTGTTTTCATGATTTGAGGTATTATGAGTTTATTGAGTTAGGAATATTTTTTTTGTGTTGTTAATTTAAGTTTATTTTTGATATCTTTATTTTTGTAATTTGATTAATTTGTTTGTTGTTTTGGTGTTTTTTATTAGTTTGATTTTTGGGGATATGGGTATTAATAGGATGGTTTTTTATAGGTTGTTTTTTTATTTTGGTATTAATGTTTTTATTTTTTAGTAGTTTAAAATGGGGCTTTTTTATCTTGTTAATTAGGTTTTTTAATTTTTTTAGTTTTTTTTGTAGAATATTGGTTATTATTTATGAATTAGTGTAGAGGTAGAGTTTTGGCGAGGATTTTTTGGTAATGTTTAGCAATGTTAATTGTGGTGTACTATTTTGCTGCTTTGGACTTTAGTTTGTATTGGAGTTTTAGCATGTTTGGTACGGCAGCGCTCAGCGGTGGAGTTACTTTACGTAAGTTATGATAGTTTACAGTTAATTTTTATTTTTTGTTAGACTTGCGTACAGGTTAGATGGGGCTGTTAAACAGTGAGTGGGTTTTGCAGATTACTTTTTGGTTTTTAGCTTACACATTATTTTGTGGATGGGAATTACAGCATTTTGAGTTGTTTTGTACTGTTGGTGATGTACTGTTGAACTGGCAATTGGTACTTGTTTTTTGTTTTTTTTTAAAGTTTTACTGCAGATGGGTTTTTTGATAATTTAGGCAAAGTGTACTTGTTTAACAGTTTTTGTTTTTATAGCTGCTAATTTGGATGTTTACTTGAGTTTTTTGGGTTTTTGAAATACTTATTTTGGAGGAAGTTTATGCTTAAAATGCATGGGGCTTTTGGGTTGGTTACAATAGGGTGGTTTTTCTACTTATTTTTAGTTAGGCTTACATTAGCTTTAGAATTACGCCGAAAGGACTACAGCTTCGTTTGTGTTTGTTTTTTTTTTTTATTTGGCGAACGTTTGTGTTTGGTGTTGGAATTTTTGACTTGTACTGTTGAGATTTGGAGAATATTTTTTTTATTTAATTTTTTTTCTTTGTGGGTTTTTTTATTTTGTTTTTTTAATGTTTTTAGACGTGTTTTTACAGTTGTGATTTTTGCATGTGTTGGATTATGCATGGCATTTTTATATGCTTGGAGCTTTTTTGTTATATTTAGCACGGGTTTTTTGTGTTATTCTGTTTCATCATTGTTGAAGTAGAAGAGTATTTTTGCGGTTTAAGTTGTACAGGTTTTCGCCACATCACGGGTATATCTGGTACTAGGTTTGGGTCTTTAGTGTTTAGGTTATTTGAGAAGACAATTTTTGTTACTGCTATTTTTTTAAGTGTTGAATTTTTTGTTTTATGGGTTTTTTTACTAGGTTTGCTGTATATAGAGATTATTTGTACACAGTTATTTTTGTGCTCTATTTTTTAGGATTTGTTTTTAGAGACTGCAAGGGTTAGTTTTTTAATATTTTTTGGTTGATAATTGGATTTTGTGACAGGGATTTCAAATGCTTTGCTTTTGTGCTGTTTAGAACTGTAGTTTTGTTTGCAGCATTTTAGAGACAGACTAACTAACTATAGGTTTATTAGGTTGTTGAGTGTAATTTTTTTTTAGGCTTCGAAGGTTTTTTAGGGAAAAGGACTTAGTAGTTTTTGGTTTTTTGCTAGTTGGTTGGGCTTGTGATTTGCTGTTGGTTGGTTGGGTTTGTGATTTTCTGCTAGTTGGTTTGGTTTTTGATTTTGTTTTAATTGATTTGGCTTTTGATTTTGTGTCAGTTTGTTTGGTTTTTGATTGTGTATTAGTTGGTTTAGTGTCTGATTGGGTGTTGGTTGGTTTAGTTATTGACTGTGTGTCGGTTGGGTTTTTAGTTGGGTGTTGGGAGGCATTGAGGGTTTTTTATCTGGATTATTGTTTATTGGTTGATTGGTTTTGTGTGTGCATTTTTTTGTTGGGGCGACTGCTAGTGTTTTAGGCTCACTGTCTGGTTTGGTTGCTGTTTTGGGTTTATTATTGGGTTTAATTGCTGACTTAAGTTTTTTATTTGGTATAGTTGTTGATTTAGGTTTATTGTTTGGTTTAGTTGCTGTTTGAGTAGTTAGGGTATTGGCTGCAGTTTGAGTGATTGGGGTAGTCGTCGATCTATTTTTTTGCTTTTTTGCTTTTATTTGCTGCCCTACAGTTTTTAGTACTGTGTGATAAGCATATTTCAGGGCTTAGTTTTTGCAATGACCTTTTTTTTTTTTTAGCATTATTATGGTAGGGGTTTTTAGCTATTTTTTTACTTTGTTTGGGTTTTGAATTTCTTTATGTAAAATTTTTTAAGCTGGGGGATTAGAAAATTTTTAAAAGGTTTGTTAGTTTGTTTTATATTATTTGGAATTTTTTATATTTGGGTTTACTTCTGGGTTTATTTTTAAATTAGTTTTATTAGTTTTTTTGGAAAACAGACTTTATTTTAGACAAGCTGCAAAACATATAGAGAAAAATTACTAGATTAAATATTAGGAAAGTGTTGTTTTTTTTAATATTTAGAGGACATTGAACATTTTTTAAAAGTGATGTAACTGATTTAAAACAGAAGGAGGAAAGAAAAGATTGAAAAACTTTATTTTTTTAAACAAACTGGGTGCAATTATTAATAAATTTTTAAAATATGTTACTGGAACTAGGATGCAGGGTAGGACGAAGAAGCTATAAACCAAACATACTGGGCACAAACTTTAGTATTTGTATAAGTTTTTATAAATTATGATTATTGAGCCCAGGAGAATAGTTGTTTTAATTTGTGTACTTTTAGTGTAAAAGTTATGTGTTAGGGACAACATTGGAGCTATTTTTGGATAAGAAAATAAATTTAGGGATTAGAAAGGTGTTAAAACTTTAAAAAAGTTTAGGGAACAGAAACACAGAAAGGATTTTATTTTAAGAGATCTTAGGAATTTAAGGAGCAATATGGTTATTGATTATTTTTATACAAAGTACAACTAAAAATGCAATTAATGCAAGTTTTTTTTGGTTTTTCTTGGAGTCCACGTTGGGCGCCAATAAAAATATACGTCTTGGTTTAGGGCAAATTTGGGACGAAACCTCCGAAGGGGTTCTTCTGGAAAGCAAACTCAAATGGCTCTTTCCTCCAGCCAGTCTGGGAAAAACTTCTTCATAGAAAAAGCGGAAAAAACTATTTATTTAACAAACAAGATGCCCACAAGCATGACTAATATGAATAATATAATAATGAATAATATGAAACAATAAAACCTCTCACCGCTCCAAAGAGAGATGGCAAATTGAGAAAGTCCTTGCCGTGTGTGTAGCTCAGCTCACTCAGTCTCTCACCAGTCCCACACCCTCCAGAGGTCCAGGCCCTGGCACGCCGCAGGTGCGAGCCCTCGCTGCTCCTCTGGGTTTTTCAGTCCTGAGCAGATTTAAACAGTCCCAAGAAAACGGAAAAAACATTCCAGGGAACTTCTCTGCCTCAGCTAGCTAAAACTAACTAAAAGCACAGGAGATCTCTGTTCCACCGCTGTCCGTGCCTCAGACGAACACCGGAGCAAGGACGTGTGGGAGTCAGGCAGTTTTCTCAAAACAAACTGCTGCTGCTTCTTTCTCCCCCTTCGCTCCCAGAACCATTTTAAAGGTACAGAACTTAATATACAGCACAAACAGAACAGACAATTGGGGATACAAGCATCATAAAGTCACCCTAGGACAGGCAGTCACAGCCATTCCATGGTGACATCCCAGGGTACCTGGGGCTGCAAAGGCACCCATCTGTCACAGGCACTCACAGGGGCTCCACGGTGACATCCCAGGAGTCCCCAGGCTGCCAAAGAGCTGGATGTCCCAGACACTCACAGGCCTTCCTGTCATGGGCAGAGTGGGAGCTGCAGGCAAAAGCTTCATTTCTTCATTGGAGAAACTCCTGCTGAGTCCTGAGGTGGAGAAATGACACCCAACAGCCACCATGGATCCTCAAACCCCTCCAGGATGCCTAGACTTTTAAAATTGCATCTAAGAGAGGAGACTGGGAGCAGCTGGATCCAATCCTAGTCCCAGACTTTGTCAAAGGTTTATGTGTAAGAGATTGGAGAGGTGGCATTGAACTGTAATGCAATTTGTCCCACAGGATTAATGATGGAATACCAGAGATATTTACATAAATACAGCTATGATTGATTCAGATCAGGATTAGACAGAAAGATTTCTTTACATCACAGAGTGAATTTTAAAAAAGATTTATTTACTCCAGAATATAGGTGCTATAACAATTATTTGATTAGAGTGCTCAAGGAAGCAATTTTCAAATAAACAGGGCCTTGTTGGGGTTGTTTGAGCCCATTCCAGGCAGAGCCTCCTTCTCCAGCAGGAACTGCCTTTCCTGTGCCAGAACCAGGGCAGATCCTGCTGCAGTAAAAGCCCCAGGCCAGGCCCAGCACAGTGAAGGCCAGAAATGGCTCCTTGAGGTGCTTTCCAAGGAAACTTCAACTGATGAGGGTTGACACGACACCCAAACCCAGCAGTGGGGTCAATGCAGTGTCCATGGCCACAGCCCCTTGCAGTGGCCCAGGGCAGCTTGGGATGATGACCCACCCTCACTCCTGGCCCAGGGCACGGCTGCACTGCCCTTCCCACAGCCTGTCTGCACTGAAGCACTTCCAGGCCTCTCTGCATTTCCCTTCCCCTCACTCTTGGCTCACTCACACACCTCCTAACAACCCACCTGGAGCTTTCAGCTGCAAGGAGTTCAAAGCTTGTCTGTCCTTCAGGAGCTGGTCGAATTCTGCCTTCAGCCAACTCTGGATTTGTGTTTGTTGTAGAACTTCCTATGTGTCGAAAACATTCCTTGCATGGTTCTGCCTTGGGGAAGGGGAACCTCCTTGGGGGCACCTTGGGCTTGGCACACACTTGAGGAGATTGTCTGAAACTCAGGAGTTTCAGATTGTTAAAAAAGGAAGAAAACCCCTCTTTGGCTGAGTGCAGCCAGTTCTCAGAGCAAAGCAGGTACCAGGTGAGTAAGGAGGGAAAGGATGGGGTTGAGGGATGTGTAGCAACGTTGTCCAACCGGGTCAGACCTCAAGGCACAGCTTCTCTGAGGAGGCCAGACCTCCTGAGGAGACACCCTTGATCAATATCAATCACTGAATGCTGCAATCAGCTCTTCTCTAAAGACAAAAATGCACCCTTGAAAATAGGAATGTGGGATTATTAGAAGCTCTTTGAAATATTTCTCCATAACTCTAGGGCAAAAGACTTCCTACTGAACTGCATCAGACCACAGGAAAGCAAGGAAATCAAGGCAGAGTCATGGTTTGTCAGCACTTGCTTGATGCTAATGAGCCCCGTGGTGCATTTGGTGCTGAGCCCTTGAACCTCAGGGTCTGAGAGGAGATTGCACAAACCTTTCCAGGAGTCAAAGTCAGAAGAAAAACCCAAAGTGTCTTGAGGCATTAATGGGTTGCACGGAGGTCCATCCCCAACACAGGCTCCTCATGGACTCCTTGGAGGAGAGAATTGGAGGCCAGGATTGCAAAAAAGCTCTCACAGACTCAGTGTGAGAAGGAAAGTCCAAAGTACCTTAAACATCTTGAGTATCTCAAAGCGTTAATGAGCCCCACTGAGTGTCAGTGCAAAGCTCTCAAGGGACTCATTAAAGCAGATAATTGGAGGCCAGGATCACACAAAAACTTCTCAGAGACTCAGTGCCAAAAAAAAGTTCTTTAAGAAACGTTGAGTACCTTGAAGCATTAATGAGCCCCACTGAGTGTTTTTACTGACAAAGCCTCTCAAGGGACTCATTAAAGCAGATAATTGGAGACCATGATTGCACAAACCTCTCAGAAACTCCAGGGCAAAAGCCAAACCCAAAGGCCTTTGAAGAACCTGCAGTGGCTGGGAGCATTCAGGAGCCCCCCAGGGCCATTCCTGACCAGGGCTCCCCAGGGACTCCTTCCAGCAGATCCTTAAGGCCACTGGGCTGTCAGGGGGATGCTGAGGGCAGGACAAGGGGCTGAGAGTGCCCAGCCTTGCTGGGGCTGTGCCAGGAGGCCCCAGGGCCTCAGGACAAGGTGTCTCCTCACAGCCCTTGGTGGCACAGACCCTGCTGTGCCCCAGGGCACCAAGACATCGCTTCTCTTTGAACCCTCCTGGCATCACTGCCTCCAGTTCTCTGCTCTGCCTGGGGCCTGGGGACACTTTCTCTGTCCTGTCCCTCAGTGGGACCCATTAAAACTTCCAGAAACTTTGGAGTTGGATTCTGACTTGGAGTTCTTGAGAGGTTTCTTCATGTCCCAGTCAGGGACTGATGTTCAGGGCCTCAGCACAAGCCCCAAGAGGGTCATTAAAGTCCTTGTGCTGTGTCTGTGCTGATGAGCTGGGCTGGGCTCCTGGCACAGAGGCAGCTCCTGGCAACCAAGAGGAACCTTAAAACATATTTCTCTTGCTGAGCAGCTCTTCTCCCAGCCCAGCAGGGCTGGGGCACTGCCTGCAGCCACCCTGGCAGCACAGAGGCACAGAGGGGTTCAGCTCAGCCTAGGCTGGCAGCACAGAGCAGAGCTCCCTCAGGGCTCACTAGAGGAGAAATCCTCACAGCGTTGGGAACAGTCACTTTCTGGCTGGGGGAAGATAAGCTGCAGCTCCTGCAGGGATCTCCTGAAGCTGGCACATCCCACAGCTATGAGGCCCTTTCAGGAGGACTCTCTGAGCTGCTGCAGGGCAGGGATGTGGCTGTAGGGCAGGGCTGGGTTTCCCTGCTGCAGCAGCCGAGGCACAGCACAGGGCAGCTCCCTGTGCCAGGCTCTGCTGCAGGGCTGAGCAGCCGGGGCTGCAGCCAGGGGTGCCCAGGGCTGTCCTGCAGAGCAGGGTCCTGCAGCCCAGGGTGCTGTGCTGGCCCAGCGTCTCTGCTGCCTGCCAGGGACAGCTCTCAGCAGGCCTGGGGAGCTGCTCCCAGCGCTGGGGAGAAGCTGTGGGGGGAAGGAGCCACCCTGAGCAGGGCAGGTGCTGCTGCTGAGAGGTGCTGTGTGGGGCAGGGCTGCTCCCAGCTGCACACCAGCCTGGGCACAGCTCCGGAGGACACTTGCAAAAAGAAGGTGAGCCTGGGATTGTTGTAAAGTTCAGGAGCTTTCCTGAGAGTGTTTTCAATTTCCTGCTTGGAGAAAGATGGGAAAGTTGGGTGATGACAAATAGATTTTTGCTTTTTATACATTTTTCATATATTTGTAGCTCTGTTAACTGCTATTATATAATTATAAAATTATAATCTTTAATTAACTGTGTTCAACTACTATAACATACTTATGTAACTAAAATCCTTAATTAATTCTAGTACATTTCCTACCCTTTCTATGATAAGCCGACCTTTTAATTACATTCCTGAAATACTGTATAGTCTTATTATCAGGAAGAGGACCTACAAGAAGAACATTTTGGTTTTTAACCAGAGTGTGAGCAATCATAAAAAAAAGTGGGGCAAAAAAGCCCTTGGACTGACTCCAATGGGTTGACTCAGGGATGTGTAACTGGGGCTATTGAATCTCCTACTGGATCTTCCTGTTAAATATCCTAATTAATAAACCTTAATAAATTGTTGAAATTAGGGGCTGCGTGTGCTCCATCCCCACTGGGACACCTGTAAGCTTCCAATAAAGGTCTGGTTTTTACTTTACTGTTCTAATGCTGTTACAAGGGCTTGTTTTTTTCTTTTTTTCTCTTTTGATTACAGGCAACAGCAGGATGAGAGAAGCAGAACAGGAATTGAAATCACAGAATCACAGAACATTCTGAGTTGAAAGAAACACACAGGATCATCAAAGGAATGTTTGTACATTTACAGGGACTCCAGAACTGTAACTTTGGGTAGTCAGTCTCTCTGCTGAGAGGCTCCTAAAGGGCGTTCAGCCCCTCCTCAGCCCTGGACAGCAGCAGCATCACCTTTGCAGGGCCCAGCAGGGCTCTCCTGAGCTGCGCTTGCCCACCTGCAGACAGAGCCTGCCCCAGGCAGGGCCCTGCAGACAGGCAGGTTTCTGTAGGGCCGCGCCCAGGGCACAGAGGGTGGGATGGGCTCTGTCAGCGCTGGCAGGGACAAGGCTCCTCTCAGGAGGGAAATGTCCAGGCCCAGGGAGATGCTCAGGGAAGGAGAGGGGGCTGAAGAGAGCAGTGCTGGGGGCAGGAGGGCACTGTTGGTGTGTGGAAGGTGCCGTGCACAGCTGGGCATGGGAACACTGTCCTGAGTGCCCGGCTGTCTCTGCCCTGCCCTCCCAGGCACAGCCCCACCACATCTTCTCTTGGTTCTGCACTGCCCTGATATTGTCGCTGTCATCTGGTGCTCTCAGGGAGGCTCTGGCATTTGCAGCAGCTGAGTCAGGCACTGCCCTTGGGATTGCTTCCAGGCAGCTGTGGCCATGGCCATGGGGTGTCCAAGCTTCCCTTGGACCTTTGGGGCTGTGAGCAAGGCAGTCCATGGGAAAGGGGAGTGAGCTGAGCCCCCTCCCTGAGATCCCATCATGGGCACACCCGGGGATCTCCTTGCTGTGTCCTTGCAAGCTCTGAGCTGCCCTCCTGGCTGCAAATCTGTGCCAAAGCCCCTTGCAGTTCCCTGAATGTGCCCTGGGGAAGTGCAGAGATGCCAGAGCTGAGGAAATGCTGCTGGGTTTGCCTCAGGGAGCCGTGAGTGTCCTTGGCAGAAGGGGGTGCTGAGACCTTGCCCAGAGCCCTTTGGAGAGGGGGAGACGTTCAGGGATCCCTCTGCTCTGGGCAGGGTCTGGCTTATCCCAGGCTGACCCGGGAGTGTGACTGTGCTCTGATTGCAGCCAAAGCTGCAAACCCAGGGCAGTTGGCAACAAGCCCATCCAGCCTGTCACCTTGCCCAAGCCACAGGGAATCCTTTGCCTCTCACATCTCTCAGTGGCAAACTCTGAGTGCAGCAGAAATGCTGGGGATTTCTGACTTCAGAGAACCAGCAATGATGTGTGGGCTGGAAAATAATGGCCAAAATTCCTTCCTTCTCTCCATGTCCTTTAGAAGTGGGAGTGCAGATGGCAACAAGCCTTTCTGCATTCGGAGTGATTCCTCTGACAAATCCTGAATATCCAGCCTTGTCCCTCTCCCACATGGCCACAAACCCAGGGCAGCAGGGCAGGGATGGCCCCTAGAGAGCCCCACGCACAGGGCTGCTCCTGGCACACTCAGACAGCACAAGTGGAGCTCAGGCAGGGACCTGGGTGGAGGTTTTCCAAGAGCAGGAACAAGGGTAGGGGAGTCACAGCAGGACAGTCTACAGGGAAGGGCACAGGTTTGGCTCAAAACAGCTTCTGCTGACTTGTCACTACCCTTTCTCCATGAACAGGTCCCCATGTGCAGCCAGATCAAATGTCCAACAGCAGCTCCATCAGCCACTTCCTCCTGCTGGCATTGGCAGACACGAGGCAGCTGCAGCTCCTGCACTTCTGCCTCTTCCTGGGCATCTCCCTGGCTGCCCTCCTGGGCAACAGCCTCATCATCAGCGCCGTAGCCTGCGGCCACCACCTGCACAGCCCCATGTTCTTCTTCCTGCTCAACCTGGCCCTCACTGACCTGGGCTCCATCTGCACCACTGTCCCAAAAGCCATGCACAATTCCCTCTGGGACACCAGGAACATCTCCTACACAGGATGTGCTGCTCAGCTCTTTATGTTTGTATTTTTCATTTCAGCAGAGTATCCCCTCCTGACCATCATGTGCTACGATCGCTACGTGTCCATCTGCAAACCCCTGCACTACAGGACCCTCCTGGGCAGCAGAGCTTGTGCCCACATGGCAGCAGCTGCCTGGGCCACTGCCTTTCTCAATGCTCTCATGCACACAGCCAATACATTTTCCCTGCCCCTGTGCCATGGCAATGCCCTGGGCCAGTTCTTCTGTGAAATCCCACACATCCTCAAGCTCTCCTGCTCCAAATCCTACATCAGGGAAGTTGGGCTTCTTGTGTTTTCCATCTGTTTAGCATTTGGCTGTTTTGTGTTCATTGTTTTCTCCTATGTGCAGATCTTCAGGGCTGTGCTGAGGATCCCCTCTGAGCAGGGACGGCACAAAGCCTTTTCCACCTGCCTCCCTCACCTGGTTGTGCTCTCCCTGTTTGTCAGCACTGCCACATTTGCTCACTTGATGCCCCCCTCCATGTCTTCCACATCCCTGGATCTGGCCCTGTCAGTTCTGTACTCAGTGGTGCCTCTAGCCCTGAACCCCCTCATCTACAGCCTGAGGAACCAGGAGCTCAAGGTGGCAGTGTGGAGACTGATGACTGGAAGATTTAAGAAACATTAAATTGGTTATGAATTTCTGCAAATCACTTGTAATAAAAGTCATCTTTGATACTTCTTGTTGGTTTCATTTTGGAGGTTCCTTTTCTTTGTTTTACATTTTTTATATTTTCCATAAAGAAATGTCATTCTTTGTGCCATTTCTCATTTTGTTTCTCTCCACCTTCCCTGTGGCCACAGACTGTGTCAATGAGGGGCTGCACTCTTCGTGGCTTTGAAGGAACTCAAGGATGTCCCAGTCAAGTTTTCTGCAGAGATGCCCCTTTGGTTCCATTCTCTGCAGCTGCAGCAGCAATGTCTGTGTGCAGAGCTGGGGGCAGATCAGTGCTGGCACAGCAGCTGTGCCCAGGAGCAGCAGCACTTGGTGCTGCCAGTGCTGCTGCCGTGGCCCTGCCCCGCTGCCCTCCTGGCCCTGGTGTTGCTGTAGGGCCTGAGTGCTCTCGGGGTCGGGCACAGGGCTGGGGGTGGCAGTGCCGGGGCTGCAGCAGGGACAGCCCATGGGCACTGCTGGCACAGCAGCGCTGAGGCCTCAGCCCAGGGCCTGGGGGCTCCAGGCTCCTTGCCCAGGCTCTCTCCAGAACACATTGCCCAGGCCAATGCTCAGCAGAGAAAAGCCCCGGCAGCAGCCCCAGGCTGGCCGTGGGCAGGCTGGGGGCAAACAGCACGGCTGGGGCTCTGCAAGGGCCCTGGGGCACACGGCAAGGAGCAGCAGAGCAGGGCCTGATCCATCCCCACTGCGCTGGACACCCCATGGCAGCGTCCCACAGCCTCCTCATGCACCTGCCAACAACATCCCCCCTCTGCAGCCCTGGCCTCTCCCCCAGCTCACAGAGCTGCCGCAGCCTTGCAGGCACAGACACGGCAGCACTGCCTCAGGAGCCCCTGTTTGCACTGCCCAGAGCAGGCCTGAGCACCCCCATGCTGTTGGTGTGGGGAGATGAACCTGAGGGAGCACAAATGCCAGCAGCCCCTGGGGCCAGGAAGGGCTGGGCCACAGCAGGGAAACCACTCAGGGTTGTGGTGGCCTCTGCAGTCAGCCAGAAAGTTTGTTCCCATGAGCTGTGAGCTTCCTGTGCCACTGAGATGTTGTTGCTCAGAGCCAGGGCTGCCTGGCAGCCACCCCCAAATTGCCCTGACCATTCCCTTTGCTTCACCTTGGCTTTCTTTCTTTTCTCCTGCTCCAAATTTCTTCCTATTACCCACCCCTGTTCCCTCCCCTGCAAATAGCCCATCCCTGGTTGCCCTTTCCTCTCTGGCCCCACTCCCCATTTCAGTTCCTGAGGTGGCACCATGGGAATGTCCCTTGGAGAGCAGGATCATCCTCCAAGTGCTTCAGGAATTGTCTGCAGGTTCCTGTAGTACCTCGTGCTGCTCCCTTGCCAGAGGCACCCCAGGCCAGGGGGGCCCATCTGGGCTGCTGTGTCTGGGTGTGGGGCTCCCTGTTGTGGGCAAGGAGGAGGAGCTGCAGAGGCTCTGCAGGACTGACAGGATGGGCTTTGGGGCTTGTGAGGAGAAGCTGAGGCACCTGGGCTGCTGCACCTTCTGAAGACGAGGCCCAGGGCTCATCCTGCAGCTGCTGCAAGGGTGGATCAGAGAATCACAGAGTCAGCAAGGTTGGAAAAGACCTTGGACATCATCAAGTCCAACCTGTGCCCTGACACCACCTTGTCTCCCCTGAACCTCCTCTTCTCCAGGATAAACAACCCCAGCTCCCTCAGCCTCTCCTCACAGGACTTGTGTTCCAGACCCCTCACCAGCCTTGTTGCCCTTCTCTGGACACTCTTCCACCCCTCCATGCCCTTCCTAAATTGGGGGGCCCAGAACTGGACACAGCACTCAAGGTGCTGCCCAACCAGTGCTGAGCACAGGGGAAGAATCCCTGCCCTGCTCCTGCTGGCCACACCATTCCTGATCCAGGCCAGGTGCCATTGGCCTTCTGGGCACACTGCTGTCTCATGTCCAGCCTGCTGTCCGTCAGTGCCCCAGGTCCCTTTCTGCCTGGCTGCTGTCCAGCCACTCTGTCCCCAGCCTGTAGCAGTGCAGGGGTTGTTGTGGCCAAAGTGCAGGACCCGGCCCTTGGTCTTGTTCAACCTGACATTGTTGGATTTGGGCCCTGGATCCAGCCTGTCCAGGGCTCTGTGCAGAGCCCTCTTACCCTCCAGCAGATCCACATTCCCAGCCAAGTTGGTGTCACCACAGTTCCCTGAGAGCCTAGAGTGTCACAATGGTCACATTGATTCCATGATTCCATGGGGCCTCCCAGTGTCACAATGTACCTTGGGTTCCATGGGACCCCTTGGTGTCACAAAGTTCCTTGGATCCTTGGGCCCTGCAGTGTAACAATGGATCCTTGGTTCCAGGAGGTCTGGCAGTCTCCTTGGTTCCCCAGTGTCACAATGGCCTCTTGCTCCCAAGGGGCACCACGGTGTCCAACATGCTTTCTTCATTCCAGGAGTCCCTGAGGAGCAACCCTGGCCCCTTGGTTCCATGGGACCTGCAGTGTCATAATGGCCCCATCATGACACGAGGTCCTGCTCTGTCCCAGTGCTTTGCATGGTTTCACAAGGCCCTGCAGTGTCACAGTGGCCTCTTGATTCCATGAGGCCTCAGAGGGCCACCATGAATTCCTTGGTGCTGCAGGGTCACAGAGGATCCCTGGTCACACAAGATCCTGCAATGTCACCAGGGACCCTTGGTTCCATGGGGCACCACAGGGTCACAGTTGTTCCCTCAGTTCCAAGAGTCCCTGCAATGGAACAATGGCCCCTTGGTTCAACAAGGCCCCTCAGTGTCACAGTGGCCTCTGGGCTTCCACCAGGACCCAGACTGTCCATGGACTCCTTGCTTCCATTCAGCCCCACAGTGTCACAGTGGCCCCTGGGCTCTGTGGTGCCATGTCGTACACAGTGTCACTCTGGTCCTCTGAGTGCCACCAGGCCCCACAGTGTCACCATGGCCCCTTGCTTCCCCAGGGCCCTGCAGTGTCACCATCATCAGAGAATCCAGCAGGCTGCAAAAGACCTTGGAGGGCATCAAGTCCAACCTATGACCCAACACCACCTTGTCACCCAGATCATGGCACTCAGTGCCACATTCAGTCTGTCCTTAAACACTTCCAGGGACGGTGACTCACCCACCTCCCTGGGCAGCTCATTTAAATGCCCAATCACCCTTTCTGGGAAGAATATTTCCTAATGTCCTGCCTAAATGTCTCCTGGTGCAGCTTAAGGCTGTGTCCTCTTGTCCTGTCACTGTTCCCTGGGAAAAGAGCCTGACCCTCACCTGGCTGCACCCTCCTGTCAGAGAGTTGTAGAGAGTGATGAGGTCTCCCCTGAGCCTCCTCTTCTCCAGGATAAACAACCCCAGCTCCCTCAGCCTCTCCTCACAGGACTTGTGTTCCAGACCCCTCACCAGCCTTGTTGCCCTTCTCTGGACACACTCCAGCCCCTCCATGTCCTTCCTAAACTGGGGGGCCCAGAACTGGACACAGCAGTCGAGATGCTGCCCAACCAGTGCAGAGCACAGGGGAAGAATCCCTGCCCTGCTCCTGCTGGCCACACTGTTCCTGATCCATAGGAGTGCCAGGGGCTGGATGAGGGAAATGGTGGAGAGGGGGTGGGGACAAAGCCTGATTGATTGTCAGCCATGAAGGGTCTTGATTTTCATATCTATTCAGAGTGCATTAGAAGGTGCTGGGAATCAATAGTAATTGGACATTTCTGATAACAATCTATAAACAGGTAAAGAAATCTTCACAGGATAAACAATTCTCTCTTCATTGTTTTCTAATATAGTATATTCACATTTTGTACAGTTCTGAAATCTGTCTAATTGACCACAGAATGTCTTGGGTTATGGAACCAAAAATGTGTATTCTATTTCATCTGTTGAAAGCAGTTGGGGAGATGATTTTTGTTTATCTCTTGTTATTCTGGAAGGAGGGGGGTGGATGCCTTCTGATAATGGGCCAGCTGATAAAACCAGGTGGGGCAGTGTTTCTTATCTCTTTCACCACCCATCCTCCATCCAGGGGGATATCTTCTGCTAATGGGCCTTTAAGACTCACCAAGCCATCATCTACAAGCAATCATCCACATTTCATCATCCCATTGTGAGATGCTCCACCCAGTGTTGGGAGCCAACCATTCCTACCTGGATAAAAACTGAGACGCAGGAACACAAGGTATCTGGTTCCACTGGATTCCCGGAGGAAGACTGGACCCTTTCTCACCATCACTGGACCCTTTTCTACAGGATCATCTCTACGCTAACAGAATCACATCTGCCACTCCAGGAGGATTTACGTGGACTGCTTCCAACACCCTGACCAACAGGGTGTCAGGTTGTAGCTCTGACTCTGTCAGGGCTTTCTAGGATTGTTGCTTGTTTGTTTGCTTTGTTTGGTTTTCTACTACATTTTTATGGTTAACATTCCTAGTAAAGAATCGTTATTCTTATTCCCAAGTCTTTGCCTGAAAGCCCTTAATTGCAAAATTATAATTTGGAGGGGATGAGGGGTTTACATTCTCCATTCCAAGGGAAGCTTCAGCTTTCCCTGGCAGATACCTATCTTTTCAAACCAAGACACAGAAGAATTGAAAACTTGAATTATTCCCATGACCTTTTTTTCTTCGGGTGTTTTGAACAAACATTTAGGAGCTTTTCTCAATGAATTCCTGAACTGAAGAGCTCAAGAAAGAAGAGGTCTGGAGTAATAAATATCATCAGCAACCTCCAAGGGGCTGAGGACCCATCCTTATCAGGGCAGCAATGAGAGATGGGCACAGCTTTCTGGCTGCCCCAGCTTTGGGATGGGCCCTGGGCCTGCAGCAGGAGCAGCTCCTGAGGGCCCCAAGGCCGCGGCTGTTGTGCTGGCCTGGGCAGATGGGATGGCAGCAGGGGCTGCAGAGCTGTCAGGAGCTCAGAGAGAGGGGAGCAGGGCACCCAGGGAGCCTGGTTTTCCCTTGGGCCAGCACCTTCCCCATGGCTGGGGCTGAGCCCTCTGGGAGCTGCAGCTGCTGCTGCGCCCTGCAGAGGGGCTGAGGCCGTGGGGCCCCTGCCCAGAGCAGCCTGCCCTGAGCAGGTTTACAGTTCCCCAGGGTTGGAGTCCCCCAGGACTTGGAGGCCTTGGGGTTGGGGTTAGAGGCACCAGGGTTGGGGTTGAACCCCCAGGTGTTGCAATGCAAATCCCTCTGGGCCCCATTCACACAGGCTCAGAAGTACTCAGAAATGTGAGGGCTGAATTCTTCAGAGAAACTAAAATATATAAATATATAAAAATATATAAATTATATAAATATATAAATAATTATATTATATAAATATATAAAATATATAAATATCTTCTTCAGAGAAAATAAAATATATAAATCCATGCAGACATAAGGTAAAAATGTAAGCTTAGTTTTAAATAAGTAGAGAACATCTTAAGTGCCTTAAGCAAAGAAGTGACTGTATTTGTAAGAGAAGCCCTAAAGCCTGGTTGAAAGTTCAGTCGCATTACCTTTTAGAAAGTCAACTGACTCCTAGACATAACAAAAACATAATGTAGCATTGCTACCATTCCGAGATAGAACAGATAGAACTGTGTACGTGGAATTTGTGTAAGAAATTACAGCCACTTTCGCACATCAATGTTAGGTCTGGATAGGTCTGGGAAGACAGCAGTAGAATCGCGTTTGTAGCTGATTGGGTAAAAACAGAATAAAAATGTACTGCTTAGAGAATGCAAAGAATCACAGATAGATCCTGGAGAGATGCTGCTGCTGGTGCTTCTGCTTGGGACATGGAGACTCCACGCTGCTTTGCCTCTGCTTGGGACATAGGGACTTTATGCCCAACAGCTTTGTATAATAGCACGGACTGTTATCCTTTGAACTCTTTACCTTCAAGACTGATTTAGTCATGCAATAAATGACTTTTACAACTACACAGCTTTTCTAGTCTTCTATGAAGATCCCCTAAACTCAACACCATGGCTGGGATTAGAATCCCCCAGGGTTGGAGTCCCCAGGATTGAGCTCCCAGGGTTGGGTTTAGAATCCCCCAGGGCTGGGGGTGGTGTTAGACTGGAAAGAGCAGGGATAAATAACTTGACAGATGATGAAGGAGAAGACAATGCTAGAGTAAGAAGAGAGTGCCTGAGGACAAGAAGAGAATTACGAGGGGCATCTCTTGTGCTGAAGAAGGGAGACGGTTCCCCAGAGTTGGGAAATTCGGGAAGAAAACTGGGAGGAAAGGTGTAGAAAGTGTAAAGTTAGGTGTTGGGGGTTAGATTTGTTTCTTTTTTAGTTATAGAATTTTTTCCCATAAGTTGCTAGGAAACTCACTACTGGGTACTTACAGGTACTTAAGCAGAACAAAGGGGCCAAAGAAGAGGAGTTGTAGCACCTGGCTATACTTCTTTTGTCTCTGGGAGTTTCTCTTGGAGGGGGAAGACACAGCAAGTTTTGGGGGGCAGAAAAAGGATGGGGCTGGGGGCAGCTTCTCTCTCTCTTGCTCCCAGCATCAGAGGGAGGATGGCCAGGCTGTTGCTTGCTGTGGGAGGAGTTCACTGTCACCACCCAAGTCCAGTCCTAGGGATCTACCACCATCTCCTTGTGTGTTCAGGAATTCTGAGCTCTCCTTTTCCTGTCCTGCTGGAGCTGGGCTGGCCCTGTCCTGCCGCTGCCATTCTTTGGCAGTGCTCTGGGTCTTTTTGCTGCGCTGTAGCCTCACACCCCCTGCCCTCTGGGATGTCCGGCACTTCCAGCTACCACCAAGGAGCTTCTGATACATCTCACCCACCAGCCTGGGATTTCTGTTCATTCCTGCCCTTCCAGCTTGGTGCTCCTCTGAGTCCTGCAGGGATATTGAGATCAGACTGCCCCGGGCTTTGTGAAACAAAGCCCCTCAAGGTTCCTGGTTCTGTTTTTGTTGTAAATGCTGTAGTTGTTGTTCTGTTTGCCTTGTTATGCATACTAGTAAAGAACTGCTATTCCTATCCCTGTATCTTTGCCTGAGAGCCTGTGGTAGTTTGGCCAGGAAGTGATTGTTCAGGAAGTTATAACTTGACAAACCAATTAGAAAGAGGTATGTCTACGTGACATTTGAGAGTTGAATACCAGAGGTTCTCAGGAACTGCCCTTTCTCTTTCCTTCTGGGCAGTTGAACAGGTAATATCGGCTGGGGTCATTCTGTCAGAATGGTCTGAGCCGGCCAGGGCCGGCCATTCCCGCCCCGGCCCCCTCCCCTCTCCTGCTGGGACAGGGAGGGGGGAAGCTGGCCCGAGGCCTGGCCAGGCCCCACCGGCTACCGGCAGGGAAAAAAGAGGGAGGTGGCAGGTCGGGTCCCCACGGCAGCCAGCCCTGGCCGGGCTGTTCCCTGGGCCCTGGGTGCTGGTGCTGATGATGGCCAGGAGAGGATGGGATTGAAATTCCTCCTCCCACCCTCCCCCCGGGCCCGAGGAAGCAACCTTGAGTTTGGGTCCACGGATGAGACCAGGGGATGGGAAAAAGAAATTCATCAGCATTCCTGAGAATGTTTCTCCTCCTCCCCACCATCATCATGGACCTTGAAATGTGACACCGTTTTGAGTCAGCAGCCGAGGGAGAGAAGAGCTGGGACGGATTTAACTCTTTCTTAACACAAGATGAAGCTTTCAGAACTCCAATCCTTTCCCTGAGAGAGGAAGGACAGAGGGATTTAAAACATAAAGAGACAGCATGGTACAGAGTCAGCGAAAGAACAGATAAAGATTATTGGAAGAGGGGATTGAGGAAGTGGACATTTTTGACTGGACTTCTCTGGATGTGAACCATGGAGACTTCACTAAATTATTCCTTTAAACCGTGGAAAGATATGCATTTGGGGAGGTGATTGTTTAAATTTACATGTGGATTTTTGAACAAAGGTGTTTGTGATGGACTAAGTGAAATTGATTTGATGAGATGCTTGAACAGAGATAGAGATGAGAAGCCTTCTGTGTGCAGCGAAGAAGTGAGAAGATATCTCTGTTCCCTGAGATAAAGAATCCTTTGCCTTTGAAGTGGTTCACCTTTAAAAAGTGACACCCCAGTCTGCAGTGTGTTTGAGTTATGCCCATAAGCAGCTTGGGAAAGTACTCATGGGAGGAGTCACGGAAGCAGAGTTTACTGGGCACTGTTTTTGTGACAGTTAAAACCCACAAGAGAACTGTTTTAATTTGTCAGTGGGATCTATGGACACTAAGAGAGACTCCTCTCCCAAAGTGATGAAAGATCATGTTTAAATGGAGAAACTGATTGGAAATCACAGGTTGTCTCTTTCTGTTGTTTCTAGAAAGTAAACATTAGTAGGGGAGGGGAAGAGTGTTTCGAAGTTTCATTTTTCTTTTTCTCCTTTTAGTGTGTGTGAATAAACTATCTTTATAACTATTAAGTTTTAGGCCTGTTTTGCTTTTTATTTTCCTCCAAGTCATATCCCACCAAAGGGTAAATACTAAAACCATCACAGAGCCTTTTAATTTCAAAATTATAGTAATTTGGAGGGAAGGGGTTTGCATTCTCCATTCCAAGGGAGGCTCCGTTTTAATCCCTGGCAGATACCTGTGTTTCAAAGTAAGACATTAGGTTTGCATGGAAGAAAGAGAAAAGAGAAAGGAGAGAGAGGAGCAGACAGGGGAGACAAAGAGATCGTGGACAGATAGAAGTCCAGAGGATAATGGAGATGGATTGTTAATTTTTTATTCTTAGACCTTAAATTTTATCCCTAAGCAGGGAAAATTGCCAAAAAGATCATAGATTACTCAAAGGGGTGTGTGGAAAGGATGAGCAAGTGCACTTTAGTAGAGGTGGGGGATAGGTCTGAAATGCCCCAATTCCTCTTTGTTCCTAATTTTGAGTGTAATTTACTGGGAAGGGATTTGATGGCTGAAGTGAGAATGCAAATTAGTAATGGTGAGAAATGACACAGAAAATATGAAGAGAGTTTACCCCATCCTCAGGAATTCCGTTGTTGCATTTAGAATTAGAATTAGATTTTGAATTAGAATTTGAATTAGAATTGCTTTTATCGGGGGAGCAGGAAAAGGTGGCTAAAGAGGCTTTTGTTTGGTGAAGCTGCTTAATTTCCTTGCTAAAAAGGGGACTTGGAGTGTCTGAAAAGGAGGCACAATTGGTAGAGAAAAAGGTGAAATATTTGGGAATATTAGGAAAAACGTGTCTGGGACACATTTTGACTGGAGTGTTACGGTGCATCAATCCAGAAAGAATACAAGGAATTTTATGAGTACCATTACCCCAGGCCAAAAAAAGAAGGATTTATGGCAGTTTTTGGGGGCTGATGGAGTATTGCAGAGCATGGATTGATGACTTTTTTTGTTTTTCACCTTTATATGACTTTTTAACCCAAGACAGTCTGAACCTGTCAAGATGATTTTTGCCTTTTCTTTTATATACTTTGTATGTATTTTCGGTACTCCTAGCATGCATACTTGTAATTCCTTAAATCTGATAATTTAGCACAGTTCTGACATTCTGTTAGGCCAAGAGACGTGTTAGAAATAACACTGTAGTTCATGGCTTTTGCTGTTATATATTGGCTTTTGCAAATTATTTTGGTTTAGTACAGTTTGCAATCTTTTTTTAACTGCTTTTGATATATTATAATTTGTCATGCTTTTATGGTTAATACCCTAATCCCTGTGGTGATTTCAGTGTGATAAATGTATTCTAGTTTGGGGTTTCACAAAATATTAAAATAGAGTATATTATAAAACCATAGATATACATATAAATAAAATTATTAAATAGACATATATTAAAATATTAAAATGTGCAGTGTATTATAACATTAACTTTTGCAAAAGTGACTATGGTTGTGCAATAATGACTGATGCCTTTATTTCTGTAACTGACTGACAATAGTGAAATAGCTAATGTTGATTAAAAGTAAAAATGGTTAAAATACCTGGATGATAAGATAACATTGAAAAGAACCAGGCAAATAACACCGAAAGACCCAGGAGCCAGGAGGAATCCACCACTGACCCCTTGGTGATCAATAACTGTCAAACCACAGACCAGGCAGCCTCAAGAGGAAATAATACATAAGTCTCAAAATCACATCTGCCTTGTGGCACATACTTTAGGAAGTTGAGGTCTGGGGTCGAGCAAACCTAAAGAATTGCTGGAAAATGTGCACTCCAAGGAGTGTTTAAATATGTATAATCTTCATGAATATGCATTTGAGTAATTGTGTTGGGTTGCAAAGCAAGATGTAACCATCTATTACATGTATTCTAATACCATCTGTTAAAACCAGGTGGGGTAGTGTTCTTTATCTCTTCCATGACCCATTGTCATAGGCTAGGAAAAGCCTGATTTTGTTCCAATCGGGGTCAGCCTTTTTGATTGACAAGCAATTTACCCAGTGGAAGACAAGCTGCGACTTTTGGCGGAATGCTTAAAAAGGCTGGGTGGGAGGGGAAGCGGTCTCTTTGTCTTCCAGGCTGGCAGGCTGGGGACAGGCCGGCCTCGGTGCCCCCCCACCCCGGGAGGCTGCGGCGGGCCGGGCCGGGCCCTGATGCCGCTGGAGCCAGGGCGGGCCGGGCCGGAGCTTTAGGAGCTGCTGTCTCGCAGAGAAGCAAGCAGCATGGAGAGGAGAGAGAGCTCGGATGGAGTGCCCCTTCGCCCTTGCTCTTCTTTTCAAGCCGAAGAAACCAGCGCATGGCTTCTAAACGACTCAGTTTCCCACCGCAGAGCCACGTGGGCAGCCCGGCAGCCCGAAAAGTTTAACCCTTTGTTGCTAGCAGATGGACTTTCCTAAACATCGTCTTTCTCCGGAAGAAGAACAAATATAGCGAATGAGCCATAGAAAGACACAGCATGAAGCTACAGTCGGTGAAGGGAGAGTGAAAAGGACTTTAAGGCAAAGGACAAAGGAGTGGCCTAATTTTGGCTGGACATTTCTGGTAAACTATAGAGACTGAACTAGTTTTTTTTCCTGTAACATATAAATGCTTTTGGGGGGATGTAAGGTTCTAGTTAAAAGTGATATGAAGCTTTTTGCTCCTAAAGAAAGAGGAGATTTGTTTTTGGGTCTTGAGATGATTTTGGAAATAGAAGAAGAGAATCTTTGTGTCATACTGGAGGAGGCATCCTTAAACAGTACCCCAATAAGCAAATATGGCCCATGTACAGTGTTAAGAGAGCTGCTAATGGGTAGGATTTCGCAGTTTGCAGGAGTTCCTTTAAAATCCTCGCAGATGTAGAGCATGGGATGTCTATATAGAACCCAGAGAGACTCCTTTCCTAAAAGAACTGATAAAAGGTTATTTTTAAAATGGTAAAACTGGCTGAAGTTGCAGGTCATGTCTTTTTATGTTGAGTGAAGAAAGGTAAAAAACTTAGAAAGAGAAAGAAAGATGTTTTAGAAGTTTCATTTGTTGTTGTTTTTGTTTTTTTTTCCCTTTTTTTTTGCTGTTTTGTGTGTATTAATAAACTATCTTTGTAATTTAAAGATGGGCCTGTTTTGCTTGTATATTCTTCCAGTCAAATGAAATATAGAACGTGATAAAACCATCACACCCATCCCTCATAACTTCAGGGGGATATCTTCTGTTAATGGGCCATTGTGTCTCACTGCATGACTGATAAAATTACATCATCCCATTGTCAGATGCTCCACCCACAGGGAGGAGCCAGGCATTCCTACCTGGATATAATCTGAGCTTTAAACACTAGAAGCAGCCTGTTTCCACTGGATTCCCAGAGGAAGACCAGACCCATCTCACCACCACTGGACCTTCAGAGGAAAACTACACCCTTCTACAAGATCATTGCTTCAACAAAACCACATCTGTCACTCCAGGAGGACTGCAGCCACAATTGGATTGGACTGCTACCAACACTCTGACTAACTGGACGTCAGGTTGTATTCTGACTCTGTTTGTGGTTTGGGGTTTTTTTTGCTACTGCATTTTTAGTTTAATTTTCCTCCTAACAGGAACTGTTATTTCTATTCCCATATCTTTGCCTGGGAGCCCATTAATTTCAAAATTATAATTCAGAGGGAGGGGATTTATATTTTCCATTTCAGGGGAGGCTCCTGCCTTCCTTAGCAGACATCTGTCTTTCCAAACCAAGACAGGGAGCTCGGCCGAGATATCCGGGGCGGTCCCTGAGTTGGGATTTTATGGGGGGTGGGATGCTTGGAGAATGAAGAGTTCCAAAGCTGAGTGGAAAATGCTCCTTGGGGGGACACTGGGGGGGTCCCAGTGGTGGCTGCTGGCAGAGGCAGCCTGGAGGAGCAGAGCCCTGTGTCCCCCAGGACCCCAAAGTGGGGAGCCCAGAGAGGGGGGAGCACCACAATTAGCGGGACCCTCAACAGCATGGAGAGGGGCAGGGGGGACTCCTTGGACCCTGAAGCAAAGAGTAAGGGGAGAAGGGACCCAGGGACGCCAAAAACCCCAGCATCGTTAAGTGGGGGGGTGGGAAAGGGGGAACTTTTTGAATTCTTTCAACTCCCTGCTGCCTGAGGAGGGTGGGGACTGAGTAGACAAGGGACCCCCAGTACAAGTGTGACCCCACAGCAGCTGGGACAGGAGGGAACCCCCAACACTAAAGGGGAGAGACCAGAGACAGGGAACTCCTGGGAAGCATTTTCAAGGCTGAATCTTGGTGTTTGGGAGGTTTTAATGGACCCAGGGTGCCTGGTGACTTCTAGAGATGGACTGGGGCAGAGGAATCTTCCAACTCAACATGCTCATCCTTTGTTTTTCCCTCAAACTAGGTTTTCCCATTCCCAGACCTTGGCTAGATGGAGGAGAAGGCTGTGAGGAAGAGAAAGATGCCCCAGGACAGCCAGGAAGGTGAGGTGGAAGTCACTGCCCCTTTCCCCCTCTCTCCTGCTCCATCTCCCAGCCCAGCCTGGCCCCCAGCTGCAGGACAACCCTGCTGCCGATGCCGTCCTGTCAGGGATGCACTGGGGGGATTTCCTTCCTCTTCCCTCTGGCACAGAGGCAAATCCCATCCCATCCTTGTCCTTCCTCCCCAGACAAGGAGCTGAGGACGGAGACCAGGAAGGACAAATCCCAGCAGCAGAAACTCATAGGAGAGGCCGTTTTTAGCAGTGCCATGGCGCAGGAATCCAACAGTGAGGCAAATCCCCAGAGATCCCACAGGAGAAGGGGCTGCAGACCCAGCTCAGGATGCTCTGAGGAGGAAAGACCCACCCAGTGCCAGGAAGGTGGCCAGAGATCCAGGCAGAGCTCAGACCTGGTGGTCCATGAGCAGCTTCATGATGGGGAGAGGCCGTACAAGTGCCTGGAGTGTGGGAAGAGCTTCAGAAAGAGCAACAAGCTGATCCGCCACCAGATGATCCACACTGGGGAATGGGTCTACGAGTGTGGAGAATGTGGGAAGGGCTGCAGAGACAGGTCCAGCCTGGCTGTCCACCAGAGGATCCACACTGGAGAGAGGCCCTATGAATGTGGAGAATGTGGCAAGAGCTTTACCCTCAGATCTCATCTCAGCTGCCACCAGAGGACCCACACTGGGGAGAGGCCCTATGAGTGTCCCCAGTGTGGGAAGAGGTTTCACACCAGCTCCTGTCTCCTCCTGCACCAGCGGATTCACATGGATGAGCGGCCCTTCCGCTGCCCCAACTGCAGAAAGGGCTTCCAGTACAACTCCAGCCTTGTCAGACACCGGCGCATCCACACTGGGGAGAGGCCCTACGAGTGTCCCCAGTGTGGGAGGAGCTTCACCAACAGCTCTAACTTGACCAAACACCAACGGAGGCACCGGTGAGGGAAACTCTGCAAGTGCCCCAACTGTGTGAAGAGCTTCATGTGAGTCTCCAACCTCATCCCCCATCAGAGGACCCACATTAAGAAGAGCCCTGGTGACCCACATTTCTCGTGATCCATATTGGGAAGACACCTGACCCTTTCCCTGCCCCTGGCAATGATGTGAGGTGGGATTGAAGAACGTGAGGGTTTGTTCATGGCCTCTTCATTGTATTCAATCCCATCTCCAGTCATTGCCAGGGGCAGGAAAGGGACTCTCTCTCTCCCCAAGGACAAGGGTGTCCTTTCCAGGCAGGAGGAAATACATG
The DNA here is from genome assembly GCA_017589585.1 of Phylloscopus whistleri. Taxonomy (NCBI): domain Eukaryota; kingdom Metazoa; phylum Chordata; class Aves; order Passeriformes; family Phylloscopidae; genus Phylloscopus; species Phylloscopus whistleri. The sequence goes on along the minus strand of JADMLD010001029.1, from coordinate 89,990 downwards.
GCCAGGAAGAGCCAGTTGATGTTGTTGTAGTTTTCCCTGTATATCTTTTGTTTTATCCCTTCTGTTATCAATATTGTTTCTGTTCCTAGTTGTTGCTTATCTTGTTGCTGTTCTCAGTAAATTGTTCTTATCCCAGCCTGGGATCTTTGCCTTTTGTGCTTTGCATGGGAGGCTGGAGGGCAGCGAGCGGCGGCACGGTTTTAGTGGGAGCAGGAAATTGGGGAATCCCATTCCTAAAGCCCAGCCTATGGAAACTGAGCCTCACAGCTGGTGCCAGCCCTGGCTGCCCTGGCAACAGCCTTGGGAGCGGGTCCCTGGCTGGGGCTGTGGGAACCTCTTCACTCTGGAGCCCAGGGACAGGACTGGAGGGAAGGGCTGGAGCTGAGTGGGGCAGGTTTGGTTGGATCTCAGGGAAAGGTTTTTCCCCCAGAGGCTGCTGGGGCACTGAAGAGGCTCCCAGGGAAGGGTCCCAGATCCAGGGCTCTCTAAGCTCCAGCGGCGTTTGGACACCGCTGCCAGGCCCAGGCTGGGATTGTTGGGGTGTCCCGGGCAGGGCCAGGAGTTGGACTGGAGGATCCTGATGGGTCCCTCCCAACTCAGCCAATTCTGTGGTTCTGGGATCCCACGGGAATGGGAATGGGACTGCAAATGGTTACCATGGCAACGGACGCTGTCTCCAGGCCTGAGCTGGTGTCCATGGCAACCACCCCTGGGATGGGGTCTGCATGGAGCTGCCAAGGGACTGACCATAGCAACAGGGGCTGGTGATGGTTGCCATGGAAACTGACCATAGCAACAGGGGGCTGGTGATGGTTGCCATGGAAACTGACCATAGCAACAGGGGGCTGGTGATGTTTGCCTGCCAAGGAACCGAGTTATCACAGCCCCTCAGAGGGGTTCCACGGGGTCTTTCCAAGAGTCTTCAGGCTGTTCCAGAGCTGGAATGTCACAGGCACACACAGGGGCTCCATGGAGACCTCCCAGGGGTTTCTGGGGATGGTCAAGAGCCCTGTGGTCAGAGGCAGTCACAGCCATTCCATGGTGACATCCCAGGGCACCTGGGGCTGCAAAGGCACTCATCTGTCACAGGCACTCACGGGGGCTCCACGGTGACATCCCAGGAGTCCCCAGGCTGCCAAAGAGCTGGGATGTCCCAGACACTCACAGGGCTTCCTGTCATGGGCAGAGTGGGAGCTGCAGGCAAAAGCTTCATTTCTTCATTGGAGAAACTCCTGCTGAGTCCTGAGGCCGATAAATGACACCCAACAGCCACCATGGATCCTCAAATCCCTCCAGGATGCCTAGACTTCTAAAATTCCATCTGTGAGAGGAGACTGGGACTGGCTGTACCCAATCCTGGTCCCAGACTTTGTCAAAGGTTTATGTGTAAAATATTGGAGAGGTGGCATTGAACCGTAATGCAATTTGTCCCACAGGATTAATGATGGAATACCAGATATATTTCTATAAATACAGCTGTGATTGATTCTGATCAGGATTAGACAGAAAGGTTTATTTATACCACAGAGTGAATTTAAACAAAGAGTTATTTACTCCAGAATACAGGAGCTATAACAATTATTAGACTATAGTGCTCTAGGAAGCAATTTTCAAATAAACAGGGCCTTGTTGGAGTTGTTTGAGCCCATTCCAGGCAGAGCCTCCTTCTCCAGCAGGAACTGCCTTTCCTGTGCCAGGACTAGGGCAGATCCTGCTGCAGGAAAATCCCCAGGCCAGGCCCAACATATTGAAGGCAAGAAATGGGTTCTTGGGGTGCTTTCCAAGGAAGCTGGAACTGATGGGGGTTGCAGTGGCACCCAAACCCAGCAGTGGGGTCAGTGCAGTGTCCATGGCCACAGCCCCTTGCAATGGCCCAGGGCAGCTTGGGATGATGATCCACCCTCACTCCTGGCCCAGGCCAGGGCTGCAGTGCCCTTCTACACAGCCTGTCTGTACTGAAGCACTTCCAGGGCTCTCTGCATTTCCCTTCCTCACACTCTTGGCTCACTCACACACCTCCCAACAACCCACCTGGAGCTTTCAGCTGCAAGGAGTTCAAAGCTTGTCTGTCCTTCAGGAGTTGGTTTAATTCTGCCTTCAGCCAACTCTGGATATGTGTTTATTGTAGAACTTCCTGTGTGTCTAAAACATTCCTTGCATGGTTCTGTGTTGGAGCACAAGCCAGTCTCTCTCACCGACCCGACTGCTCTGGCACGCTCCCACACACCTGTTTTGTGGGCCTTGGTTCAGAGGCAGGCTAGAGCAAACGCCATAGTAGCTGTGGTACAGAAAGAAGGGACCCTCCCTCGACACTTGGGTTCAGAAGGTTTATTCAGGAGCATGGAAGATTTCTGCCCTCTGCCCCAGTGTCCCCAGAGAGAGGGACCCCGGGGAGGGGCAGCGGTGGGTTTTATACTCGGGATTGTACAGGGGGAGGGTACATTAGTTTTAAACCAATAAAATATCTCTAACTAATACATTAAAATTCACCTAAACAAACTAACAAATCACAAGCAGTTTGGGAGTGGTCTTCTGAAAGCTGCTGGGCCAGACCTTGAGGCCTTGGACATCTCCTAGCATACGCTTCGTTGTCTTGACGACCCTATCCATCTTAACAAAGTAACTTCTCAAACAACGGTTTTCTTCAGGGTAGCGCTATTCTAACTTATCAATTAAAACAAAGGCATATTCTTGTTAGACATAGGAGCTTATTCATCGCTAGGCTTAGCAAGCATTTCTCCTTATCCTCATACCTAACATGATATATCCTTGACTAAAATCCAGCAAGCGTTTTTCTCACACCTATGCTTCTGCCTTGGGGAAGGGGAACGTCCTTGGAGGCACCTTGGGCTTGGCACACACTTGAGGAGATTGTCTGAAACTCAGGAGCTGCAGATTGCTAAAAAAGGAATTAAACCCCTCCTTGGCTGAGTGCACCCAGTTCTCTGAGCAAAGCAGGTCCCAAGTGAGTGAGGAGAGACAGGATGGCTTGGGGAATGTGGAGCAAGGTTGTCCACATTGAGTCAGAGCTCAAGGCACAGCTTCTCTGACCAGGCCAGACCTCCTCAGAAGAGACCCTGGATCAATATCAATCACTGAATGATGCAAACACCTCTGCTCTAAAGAGAAAAAAATGCACCCTTGAAAATAGGAATGTGAATTTATTAGAAATTCTTTGAAATATTTCTCCATAACTCAAGGAAAAAAGCCTTCCTAATGAACTGCATCAGACCACAGGGAAATCAAGGCACAGCCATGGTTTGTCAGGACTTGCTTGATCCTAATGAGCCCCATGGTGCATTTGGTGTTGAGCCCTGGAACCTTAGGGCCTGAGAAAAGATTGCACAAACCTTTCCAGGAGTCAAAGTCAGAAGAAAACCCAAAGTGTCTTGAGGTATTAATGGGTTGCACTGAGGTCCATCCCAAACACAGGCTCCTCATGGACTCCTTGGAGGAGAGAATTAGAGGCCAGGATTGCACAAAAACCTCTCACAGACTCAGTGTGGGCAGGAAAATCAAAAGTACCTTAAAGACCTTGAGTATCTCAAAGCATTAATGAGCCACACTGAGTGACAGTGCAAAGCTCTCAAGGGACTCATTAAAGCAAGGTAATTGGAGGCCAGGATCACACAAAAACTTCTCAGAGACTTCTCAGTGCCAAAAAAAAGTTCTTTAAGAAACTTTGAGTACCTGAAAGTATTAATGAGCCCCACTGAGTGTTTTCACTGACTGAAAATCCCAAGGGACTTGTTAAAGTGGATAATTGGGGCCAGGATTGCACAATCTTTCTCATAGAATCAGATTTAAAGGGAAATACCAAGTATCTTAAAATAACTGAAGTACCTTGAAGCATTAATGAGCCCCACTGAGTGTTGTTACTGACAAAGCCTCTCAAGGGACTAATTACAGCAGATAATTGGAGGACATGGTTGCAGAAACCTCTCAGAAACTCCAAGGCAAAAGCCAAACCCAAAGTGCTTTGAAGAACCTGCAGTGCTTGGGAGCATGCAGGAGCCCCCCAGGGCCATTCCTGACCAAGGCTCCCCAGGGACTCCTTCCAGCACATCCTTGAGGCCACTGGGCTGTCAAGGGGATGCTGAGGGCAGGACAAGGGGCTGACAGTGCCCAGCCTTGCTGGGGCTGTGCCAGGAGGCCCCAGGGCCTCAGGACAAGGTGTCTCCTCACAGCCTTTGGTGGCACAGACCCTGCTGTGCCCCAGGGCACCAAGACATCGCTTCTCTTTGTCCCCACCTGGCATCACTGCCTCCAGTTCTCTGCTCTGCCTGGGGCCTGGGGACACTTTCTCTGTCCTGTCCCTCAGTGGGACCCATTAAAACTTCCAGAAACTTTGGAGTTGTATTCTGACTTGGAGTTCCTGAGAGCTTTCTTCAGCTCCCTGTTAGGGACTGATGTTCAGGGCCTCAGCACAAGCCCCAAGAGGGTCATTAAAGTCCTTGTGCTGTGTCCGTGCTGCTGAGGTCCTGGCACAGAGGCAGCTCCTGGCAACCAAGAGGAGCTTAAAAACACATTTCTCTTGCTGAGCAGCTCTTCTCCCAGCCCAGCAGGGCTGGGGCACTGCCTGCAGCCACCCCGGGCACAGCACACAGGCACAGAGAGCTTCAATCACTCAGGGCTGGGAAGGTGCTGAGAAGTGACTGAGGGAGAATCACTGCCAGCCCTTGGTACAGGAACCTCTGGCTGCAGGACAATGCAGCTGCAGCTCCTGCAGGGATCTCCTCAAGCTGGAACATCCCAATGCCTACAGTCTCTGTGAGTACATTCTCTGATTCTCTCTTGTGTAGAGCAGCCAGGGGTGCCCAGGGCTGTCCTGCAGAGCAGGGTCCTGCAGCCCAGGGTGCTGTGCTGGGGCAGGGACTCTGCTGCCTGCCAGGGACAGCTCTCAGCCAGCCCTGGAAGGTTCTCCCAGCACTGAGGGACAAGATCTGGGTGGAAGGAGATAGCTGCTAAGGCATGGAAGTGCTCTCCTTGTGTGGTGAGGATGCTGCATTGTTCAGGACTGCTCCCAGCAGGACATTGAACTGCAGAATATTTCCAAGTAGATTATACAGGGAGCACAGCAAGGCAGGGGCTTCACAAAAGGGAAAATCCTGCTTTTTAATGTACTGCTCTGTGTTGCCTCGATGGGAAACTGCACATAGTTATTCATGTCTCAGTTCAGGATAAGAAAAATAAAACAATTTCCTCTCACATCTTAATAAACCAGGCAGTGAGAGAAATCAGCAGAGGGTCCCTTGCAGGCAGCATCAGTGTTGCTTTTCCAGCCTCCTCAGGGTTGCTCTGAGGTTGCCATCAGAGCCTGCAGAGCCAGAGCTGCCCCTGGGCAGTGCCTGAGCTGGGAGGGGTGTGCAGGGCAGAGCTGAGCTCCCAGGGCTGAGCTGGGCTCTGGCAGCACTGGCAGGGCCCAGCCCTGGGCACAGGGAAGCAGCTGCAGGCAGGAGCAGCTCCAGGCAGCAGAGCCCTGGGCAGGCAGTGGGGGGAAAGTGCCACCCAGCTGTGCTGGGATATTGAAAGTCCTCTCCAAACCAAACTATTCCATGATTACTTTTTTTACAGATCCCCATGCCAAGACACTGCAAATGGGGTGTCCCAGCTCCTTCTGCCTGGGGAGCTCTGGGCAGGGCAGGCTGGCAGGCTGGGAATGAGGTGACTCTCCTCCAGCAGTGCCATGGACAGGACCCTTGGTGTGTCCTGGGGATGCCATCCAAGCTGTGAGCTGCCTCCAGGGGACACTGGGGGACAGGAATGTCCTTGGCCAGGGCTGGGGCTGAGACTCTGAGAAAGGCTGAGCCACTTTGCTCTGCTGTGTCTCCCTCTGCTCTCAGCTGTGTCAGGCTGATTTCCAGGGGGAACACAGGGACTGCCCTCGATCTCAGAAAGGGCAGCTGGGGACAGATGGAGCGAGAGAGCAGCTCCCCTCACCCTTCACTGAGTTACAGCCAATGCTCTTGCCTTGCATAGTTCTCTCTGATCTCCCTGGGCACAGCAGGAAACCCTCTCAAACTGCCTTTGGCCATCACTGTTCCATAGCCCTGGCACAGGAGATGCTGCCAAGCTCCTCTGCCTTAGGAGCACTTTGGGCTGGTGAAGTCCAACCCCAGGACTGGCCCCTGTCCCCGTTCCCATGGCCCCACTGCTGCAGAGCAGAGCTGACCCCTCGGTGTCCATGGTCAGAGCCCCTGCTGGTCACAGCAACGGGGCCAGATCCCAGCAGAGCTCCAGGCACGGGGCTGAAGGAAGAGCTCTGAGAAAACGAGAATTGGGTGGCACAGAGCAGCAGGGGCAGGGCTGGGAGAAAGGGCTTGGACATTGCTCAGCAAAGTCTGCCCTGACTTGTCACTGTGTCTTCCTAGAACAGATACCCATGTCCAGAGACAGCAAATGTCCAACAGCAGCTCCATCAGCCACTTCCTCCTGCTAGCATTGGCAGACAGGCGGCAGCTGCAGCTCCTGCACTTCTGCCTCTTCCTGGGCATCTCCCTGGCTGCCCTCCTGGGCAATGGCCTCATCATCAGTGCCGTAGCCTGCGGCCACCACCTGCACAGCCCCATGTTCTTCTTCCTGCTCAACCTGGCCCTCACTGACCTGGGCTCCATCTGCACCACTGTCCCAAAAGCCATGCACAATTCCCTCTGGGACACCAGGAACATCTCCTACACAGGATGTGCTGCTCAGCTCTTTATGTTTGTATTTTTCATTTCAGCAGAGTATCCCCTCCTGACCATCATGTGCTACGACCGCTACGTGTCCATCTGCAAACCCCTGCACTACAGGACCCTCCTGGGCAGCAGAGCTTGTGCCCACATGGCAGCAGCTGCCTGGGCCAGTGCCTTTCTCAATGCTCTCATGCACACGGCCAATACATTTTCCTTGCCCCTGTGCCATGGCAATGCTCTGGGCCAGTTCTTCTGTGAAATCCCACACATCCTCAAGCTCTCCTGCTCACATTCCAACCTCAGGAAACTTGGACTTCTTGCTGTTAGTGCCTGTTTAGCATTTAGCTGTTTTGTGTTCATTGTTTTCTCCTATGTGCAGATCTTCAGGGCTGTGCTGAGGATCCCCTCTGAGCAGGGAAGGCACAAAGCCTTTTCCACCTGCCTCCCTCACCTGGCTGTGCTCTCCCTGTTTGTCAGCACCTCATTTTTTGCCAACCTGAAGCCCACCTCCATCTCCTCCCCATCCCTGGATCTGGCCCTGTCAGTTCTGTACTTGGTGGTGCCTCCAGCCCTGAACCCCCTCATCTACAGCCTGAGGAACCAGGAGCTCAAGGCTGCAATGTGGAGACTGATCACTGGACTATTTCAGAAACATTAAACTTCTGGACAGTTTCTGCAAATCACTTGCAATAAGAGCAATCTTTGATAGTTCTTGTTGGTTTGGTTGTGCTTTCTTTTTCCCCATCTTTTAGTTTTTCAAAATTATCCTCATAGCAAGGCCATTGTTTGTGCCATTTCTCATTTTGATTCTCTCCACCTCTGCTAAGGCCCCAGACTGTGTCAAGGAAGAGCTGTGCTCTCAGTGGCTCTAAATGAACTAAATGCTCACCCAGCAAAGTTTTCACTGGAGATCCCCCTTTTGTTCCCTTCTCTGGAGCTGCAGCAGCAATGTCTGTGTGCAGAGCTGGGGACAGGGCAGGGGTGGCACAGCAGCTCTGCTCCTGCTGGCCACACTGTTCCTGATCCAGGCCAGGAGCCATTTGCCTTCTTGTCCCCCTGGACACACTGCTGGCTCATGTCCAGCCTGCTGTCCATCAGTGCCCCAGGTTCCTTTCTGCCTGGCCACTGTCCAGCCACTCTGAATCCAGCCTGTAGGGCTGCAGGGGTTGTTGTGGCCAAAGTGCAGGACCCGGCCCTTGGTCTTGTTCAACCTGACATTGTTGGATTTGGGCCCTGGATCCAGCCTGTCCAGGGCCCTGTGCAGAGCCCTCCTGCCCTCCAGCAGATCCACACTCACACCTGCAGGAGAGATGGCCAAGGGCTGGGCAGGGCTGGCAGGGCCACAGGCACCCAGACCTTTGTCCCCTGGGCTCTGCCAGCGCCTCTGGAGGCCCCACAGGAGGAACTTTCCTTGCAGGGGCTGCACTTTGGTCCTCCCTGGCCCCTCCCTGAGCAGGCTGGCAGGGCTTGCAGGTTTAGGACATTTGTCCTTGCTGCCCCTGCCATCCCCCTGCCCCACAAACAGCCCCCAGCCACCCGGGAGGGACAGGCCCTGCTGTCCCAGGCCTGGGCTCAGGGCTTGGCCTTTCTGCTCCCTCCAGCCAGCCCAGGCCTTGCTCAGCATTGCAGTTCCCTGCTCACAGCCTTGGGCTCCCTGCAATCCTGGCCTCAAGGAGCTGCTCTCACCAGGCCCTGGGTAGCCTTTGGCACTCCCTGCCCTCACTGGGGCCCAGGGATGCTCCAAGGGACTTGGAGTTTTGCTTCTGACTCCTTCAGCAGCTTCTTCAACATTCTCTCAGTGCCTGGGGGGTCCTGGACTCAGCCCCAAATTCACCGTGGGGATGATGCAAAAACAGAAAGCTCTCAGGAGCTGCTTGTCTTCCTTCAATTGTCTTTGAGTCTCCAGGGCTTGTGCAGCTGACTGGAGTCAGTTTTGAGTCCTGTTAAGGAGGGAGATTTCAAAATGCATCTCATAACTTTTTCTTTTTTTAATCAAGCATTTTTCACATATTCCAGATCAGAAAAGAGTGGACAGAAACATTCCCCAAGGGATCTTCATGCTCAATGTCTCCTTAGGAGGTCTGGACATGGAGAAGAATGAGCCCCTTGCAGGCTGACCCTGTTTGGACAACCTGCTCCTCACCTCAACCTCACCATGTCTGACATTGCCCACCTTGGACTGACATCTCTGTGCCCTGCATCCTTGTCCCCTGAGCTCTGCAGCTGGCTGTCCCAGCCCATTGCACCATGTCCCACCTGCTCTCCTCAGGCCTCTGCCTGCACACAGGCCCAGGAGAAGTTTTCCCTTTGGTGAGGAAAGAATGGAAAAGCCTGAGCAGGTTTCCTAAACAGCAAAGCCCACTCAGGAACCACATGCTCAGGACAGGCTGCCTGGAATGATGTCACCTTTCTACAAGGGACAGTGTCACCAGAAATGAGCTCTGGAAGCAGAATTCTCTGAGTCTCTCAGCTGAATTCTCTGTCCCTGTCCTGGATCTCTGTTGCAGATGGAAGCTGCTGGTGCCATCCTCAGCTTGAACCGTTCTTTGGAATGCAGTCAGAGGTTGCCAGGTGTGTAAAGTAAGCGTTGCTCAATGTTGATGCAAAGCTTTTGTGTTCCTCCTGGAACCAAGGAGACTCTTGAGACACTGCAAGGCCTTGTTTCACCAAGGGTCCATTGTGACACAGCGGGGGCTCATGGAATCAAGGAGACAATTGTGACAGTAGGGAACCTCATAGAAACAAGTCTCTGTTGTGGCAGTCATGGAATCAAAGTGACATTTGTGACACAGCCAGGCCGTGTGGAACCAATGATCCATTGTTACACTGCAGATTCAAGAACATGGTGACACCACAGAACCTCACAGAACCAAGGGTCCATTGTGACCTTGTGGTGCCTCCTGGAATCAAACATTGTGAAATTGGAGGCCTAATGGAACAAGGGTTTCTATTGTGACACTGCAGAACCTCATTGAATCAAGGCAACCATGTTACACTACAGAGGCTCATGGACCCAAGGGTCCATTGTGACTCTCTAGGGCCTCATGGAATAGAGGGTCCATTGTGACGCAGCAGAGCCTTGTGGAACCAAGGGCGCATTGAGGCACAGCTGGGCCTTGTTGGAACCAAAGAAACCCCTGCTAAAAGCAGGGTAACTCATAGAAACAAGGAGTCCATTGGTACAGTATAAAACCTATGGAACCAAGGGGACATTGGGACAAAGAGGGGCCTCATGGAACTAAGGGGACATTCTGACACATTGGGACTGCATGGAAGGAATTGTCCATTATGACAATGCAGATCCAAGGAGACCATGGTGACACTATGGAAGCTCATGGAACCGAGCGGCCATTGTGACATGGCAAGGCCTCGTGGAACCAAGGAGAACATTGTGACATAATGGAATTTCACGGAACCAAGGGTCTATTGTTACAGTCCAGAACTAAGGAGGCCATTTTGACAGTACAGGACCTCATGGAATCAAGGGTCACTTGTGTCTTGGTTTGACAAGACAGGTGTCTGCCAGGGAAACTGGGGTTTCCCTTAGAATAGAGAATGCAAACCCCCCACCCCTGCCAAATTATAAATTTTCAATTAAGGGCTCTCAGGCAAAGATTTGGGAATAGGAATAACAGTTCTTTACTAGGAATATCAATAATACAAATGTGGTAGGAAACAAAACTACCCCACCAAACCAGCAAACAAACAACAACAATTTGGGAAAGCCCTGACAGAATCAGAGCTGCCACCTGGCACCCTGTTAGTCAGGGTGTTGGAAGCAGTCCAGAAGTGAGTCCTCCTGGGGTGACAGACGTGGCTCTGTTGGAGCAGGGACGATCCTGTAGCCAAAAGGGGTCTAGGAGTGATGAGGAAGGGTCTAGGAGTGATGAGGAGGAGTCCAGGGGTGATGAGGAGGGGTCCAGGGGTGAGGTGATGATGAGATGGGGTCTGGCAAAGATGAGATGGGGTGCCGCCTTCCTCCCAGGAATCAGGGTGAAGCAAGTGAAGTCTGTCCCCGACCGGCTCAGTTTTCCCGGCAGCAATTGTAGACTCCCCCCACTGGGCGGGGCACCCCACAATAGGACCATGCATGCAAATGGGCCTTCTGGGGCTCTGGGGGGGAGCAGGTATAGTCCAGGGGTATAGTCTGTTGATGGCCCATTACCCAAAAGGCACCCGCCCCTCCCCCCCGTCCCCCTCCTTCCAAAGTTACAAGAAATAAAGAACAATTCCCCAACTGCTTTCAGCAGATGAAAATAGAATACACATTTTTGATTCCATAACCCAGGACATTATCCACCCCTTATTCTATTATCATCTGCATCATACCTAAAGCAATGAACTACTATGCAGAATGAACCCCTACACTCAGTTCTTACTTAGGATTAGGTTTTCCTGGGGTACACAACTGGTTTTTCCATCTTTCTGCATTACCCACCAAGTGTAACCAGGTCCTTGAGCAAAAACAATCCCACGGATGGGTTCGCCTTTGCCTGAGGTGGGGTTAATCCAGACAGTCTTTCCTAAAATACCTCTCATGTGCACCACAGGGACTTTATCTCCATCTACTGTGTGCAAAGGGGTAGACTGGGCAGGACCAGCTCGATTGATGGAGCCTCGGGTGTTGACCATCCAGGTGGCTTTTGCTAAGTTCACTTCCCAGTTCTTAAAGGTCCCTCTGCCAAGTGCCTTCAGAGTGGTCTTAAGTAGTCCATTGCACCGTTCCACTTTCCCGGCAGCTGGTGCATGATAAGGGATGTGATAGATCCATTCAATGCCGTGTTCTTTAGCCCAGGTGTTTATAAGGCTGTTCTTGAAATGGGTCCCGTTGTCTGACTCGATTCTCTCAGGGGTGCCGTGTCTCCACAGGACTTGTCTTTCAAGGCCCAGGATGGTGTTCCGGGCGGTGGCATGAGGCACAGGATAGGTCTCCAGCCACCCAGTGGTGGCTTCCACCATGGTCAGCACGTAGCACTTGCCTTGGCGAGTTTGGGGCAGGGTGATGTAATCAATCTGCCAGGCCTCCCCATACTTATATTTGGACCACCGTCCACCGTACCAGAGGGGCTTCACCCGCTTGGCCTGCTTGATGGCAGCACACGTCTCACAGTCATGGATAACCTGAGAGATACTGTCCATGGTTAGATCCACCCCTCGGTCTCGTGCCCACTTATAGGTGGCATCTCTGCCCTGATGACCTGAGGCATCATGGGCCCACCGAGCTAGGAACAACTCTCCCTTATGTTGCCAATCCAAGTCTATCTTAGACACTTCTATCTTCGCGGCCTGATCTACCTGTTCGTTGTTCCGGTGCTCCTCATTAGCCCGACTCTTGGGGGCATGGACATCCACATGACGGACTTTCACAGATAGTTTCCCTACTCTGGTGGCGATGTCCTTCCACTCATCAGCAGCCCAGATTGGTTTTCCCCTATGCTGCCAGCTGACCTTTTTCCACCTTTCCAGCCAGCCCCACAGAGCATTAGCTACCATCCACGAATCGGTGTAGAGGTAGAGCTTTGGCCACTTCTCTCTTTCAGCGATGTCCAGGGCCAATTGAACAGCTTTGAGTTCAGCAAGCTGGCTTGACCCACCTTCTCCTTCAGTGGCTTGTGCAACCTGTCTTGTGGGGCTCCACACAGCTGCTTTCCACTTCCGGTTCATCCCTACAATGTGACAGGAACTGTCAGTGAAAAGAGCGTAGCGTGCTTCTTCTGCTGGCAGTTGGTTATATGGTGGAGCTTCTTCAGCCCGGGTTACCTGCTCTTGTTCTCCTTCCTCGGTGAGACTGAAGTTCTCAGCTTCCGGCCAGTTGGTGATCACTTCCAGAATCCCAGGGCGATTCGGGTTTCCAATACGGGCGCGCTGAGTGATGAGGGCAATCCATTTGCTCCAGGTGGCATCGGTGGCGTGATGGGTGGAGGGAACCTTTCCTTTAAACATCCATCCCAGCACTGGTAGTCGGGGTGCCAGGAGGAGTTGTGCTTCAGTGCCAGTCACCTCTGAGGCGGCTTGAACTCCTTCATAGGCAGCCAAGATCTCCTTCTCTGTGGGAGTGTAATTGGCTTCAGACCCTCTGTAGCTTCGGCTCCAGAATCCCAGTGGCCGGCCTCGAGTCTCACCAGGCACCTTCTGCCAAAGGCTCCAGGACAGACCATGGCTCCCGGCTGCGGAGTAGAGCACATTCTTTACCTCTGGTCCCATCCTGACTGGGCCAAGGGCCACCACATGAGCGATTTCCTGCTTGATCTGGGCAAAGGCGTGTTGCTGCTCTGGACCCCAGTGGAAATCGTTCTTTTTGCGGGTAACCAGGTACAGAGGGCTCACAATCTGACTGTACTCAGGGATGTGCATCCTCCAGAAACCTATGGCACCTAGGAAAGCTTGTGTTTCCTTCTTGCTGGTCGGTGGAGACATCGCGGTGATCTTATTAATGACCTCTGTGGGGATCTGACGCCGTCCATCTTGCCACTTCACTCCCAGGAACTGGATCTCTCGGGCAGGTCCCTTGACTTTACTCTTCTTAATGGCAAAGCCAGCTTCCAGGAGAATCTGGATGATCTTCTCTCCTTTCTCGAAAACTTCCACTGCCGTGTTTCCCCACACAATGATGTCATCAATGTACTGTAGATGTTCCGGAGCCTCACCCTTCTCCAGTGCAGCCTGGATCAGTCCATGGCAGATGGTGGGACTGTGCTTCCACCCCTGGGGCAGTCGGTTCCAGGTGTACTGCACGCCCCTCCAAGTGAAAGCAAACTGGGGCCTGCACTCTGCTGCCAAAGGAATGGAGAAGAAGGCATTGGCAATGTCAATAGTGGCATACCACTTTGCTGCCTTGGACTCCAGCTCATACTGGAGCTCCAACATGTCTGGCACGGCAGCGCTCAGTGGTGGAGTCACTTCATTCAATGCACGATAGTCCACAGTCAATCTCCATTCCCCTTCAGACTTACGCACAGGCCAAATGGGACTGTTGAAGGGTGAGTGGGTTTTGCTGACCACCCCTTGGCTCTCCAGTTTACGAATCATCTCATGGATGGGAGTCACAGAGTCTCTGTCAGTGCGGTATTGCCGACGGTGCACTGTTGCTGTGGCGATTGGCACCTGTTGTTCTTTAACTCTCAGCAGTCCCACAGCAGAGGGGTCGTCGGAGAGACCAGGCAGGGTATTTAGTTGTCTGATGTCTTCTGTCTCTACAGCAGCTACTCCAAAAGCCCAACGATATCCTTTTGGGTCTTTGAAATGTCCATTTTTGAGATAGTCTATGCCAAGGATGCACGGGGCCTCTGGACCAGTCACAATGGGGTGTTTCTGCCACCCATTCCCGGTTAAACTCACTTCGGCTTCCACTACAGTCAGCTGCTGGGACCCCCCTGTCACTCCAGAAATAGAAATGGGTTCTGCTCCCACATACCCCGACGGCATCAGGGTACATTGGGAGCCAGTGTCAACCAAAGCCGTGTATTTCTGTGGGTCAGATGTGCCAGGCCATCGGATCCACACAGTCCAATAGATCCGATTGTCCCTCTCCTCTACCTGGCTAGAGGCAGGGCCCCTCTAGCACTGGTTATTCCCTCCCTGAGCATACACACTAGAGGTTCCAGCATCCTGACTACTGACAGCCTGGGCATAGGAGGTTGAGGATACTTTCATTTTAGTGGCACCCCTTTGGTGAGTGTTCCTCTCCTTGAGCTCACGCACCCGGGCTGCCAGGACATAGGTGGGTTTCCCATCCCACACTCCCATGTCTTCCCCATGGTCACGCAGGTAAAACCACAGGTCAGCTCTCGGGGTGTACCCTCTCTCTCTGGCTGGGGGTCGTTGGGCTCTGACTCTGGGGCCTGTGACTCGTACTGGTGCCACATTGGAACTGCTCTTCCTCATCTCCTCCCTCACCTCCCTCATTTCCTCTTTGAGCTCTTTCACCATGGCAGAGATATGAGCCTGCAGCGGGCCATTGATCATGCTCTCATAATTCCTAAGCTTATTGGCAACAGCCCCCACTGTCACTCGGTTGTCCTCAGCATTAATGGTTGCAATAAATGTAGTATACTGAGATGGCCCCAGATTTGCCAGGTTCCATAACATCTGCGCTGTGCATCTAACCTTGTCAGGGTCATTATCATGCTGTCCACTCCTCCCAAAAAGTACCTCTAGTACTGCCACTTCCCTCAGCTGTTGGATTCCCTCCTCCAGAGTTTTCCAGCGCATTCTATGGTGGTGCTCCTGCATTCTTTCTCTGTGGACAAATCTCTCTCTCACACTCGTTAAAAGCCGCTGCCAGAGGGAAAGAGGTCCAGGCTCCCTTACAAATACCTGATTTATACCTGAGTCCTGGGTCAAGGGTCCCAAATTCCTTGCCTCCCCACCATCTAGTTGGACACCTGTGCCCATAAGATCCCAAACCCGAAGTAGCCAGGCTGTGTAAGCCTCACGTCCCCGCTGTACAATATCTTTTTGCAGATTACGGAGACTTTCATATGACAGGGTCTCAGTGATGATCTGAACATGTGATTCCCCTGTGTCTTGTGAGGGCCCTCCCTTCTTATCTTTACTCTCTGGGTTTGCTGTTTTCACTTTAGATTTCTTTGTTTCCACAGGGGCAACTGCTGCTGGCTGTGACTGCCCCTGTGTGTCAGCTGGAACCTGGACAGTTGTAATGTCTGCGGGTTCTGTATCAGATTCTCTTTTGTCAGGGCAGGGCGAAGGTTTCTCACCAGCTGGGGAAATGTACTCTTTCAGCATCTGGTTCATCTCATGCATTTCTTTTATCAGAGCCTTCACCCAAACCGGGTGGTTTATGCCTGAGGCTGGCTGTGGGACAGGGGTGGGCTCTCGGGCAGCATCTTTATTCTCTGGGGTAGTTATCAGAGTGCTTACCCAGGCCAGTCTCCCTTTATCTCTGAATACCAAATAGAATAGGCCTATAAGCAGCACCAACCACTGTATGATGTCATTAGCATTCAGAGGAAATTTGAACCTTTCAAAAGCTGGTGGAGTAGACCCAAAAAACTGAGTGAAGGGTTGGGAGAAAATTTCCCCTGGTGCCATTTCCTCACAATATGTACCATTATTAAAGTAACCCCAGAAACACAGAGTTAGTCTATGATAGCCCTGAATCCATGTGCCTGCTTTCCAAAGGAAGTTAAAAATCCACGAATTCCTCACCTTATTAACCCACAAAATAAACTGGATGCCAGCCACAGTAGCCTTGGTTATAGGGCCCATGTTTAGATAAGGGCCAGCAAATGGCAGAAATACAGCCACAACCACGTGCCAGCCAAACCAGGGAAAGCTGGACCACATGATTTTGAGCAGTAGACTTCTATCTAGTACACAAGAACTGTTATTCCTCTGTCTCAATGCCCTTGTGCCCCACACTTGGGCGCCAAAATCTGTCTTGGTTTGACAAGACAGGTGTCTGCCAGGGAAACTGGGGTTTCCCTTAGAATAGAGAATGCAAACCCCCCACCCCTGCCAAATTATAAATTTTCAATTAAGGGCTCTCAGGCAAAGATTTGGGAGTAGGAATAACAGTTCTTTACTAGGAATATCAATAATACAAATGTGGTAGGAAACAAAACTACCCCACCAAACCAGCAAACAAACAACAACAATTTGGGAAAGCCCTGACAGAATCAGAGCTGCCACCTGGCACCCTGTTAGTCAGGGTGTTGGAAGCAGTCCAGAAGTGAGTCCTCCTGGGATGACAGACGTGGCTCTGTTGGAGCAGGGATGATCCTGTAGCCAAAAAGGGTCTAGGAGTGATGAGGAAGGGTCTAGGAGTGATGAGGAGGAGTCCAGGGGTGATGAGGAGGGGTCCAGGGGTGAGGTGATGATGAGATGGGGTCTGGCAAAGATGAGATGGGGTGCTGCCTTCCTCCCAGGAATCGGGGTGAAGCAAGTGAAGTCTGTCCCCGACCGGCTCAGTTTTCCCGGCAGCAATTGTAGACTCCCCCCACTGGGCGTGGCACCCCACAATAGGACCATGCATGCAAATGGGGCTCTGGGGGGAGCGGGTATAGTCCGGGGGTATAGTCTGTTGATGGCCCATTACCCAAAAGGCACCCGCCCCTCCCCCCCGTCCCCCTCCTTCCAAAGTTACAAGAAATAAAGAACAATTCCCCAACTGCTTTCAGCAGATGAAAATAGAATACACATTTTTGATTCCATAACCCAGGACAACTTGTCAAACAGTTTGGCTTCATGGAACCAAGAAGCCATTGTGACACAGCAGGGCCACATGGAACCAATGGTCCATAGTGATACAGTGGATCCAAGGAGGCCATGCTGATACTATGGAACTTCATGGAACCAAGAGTCCATTGTGACACAGTTGAGCCCCAAGGAACCAATTGTCCATTGTGACAATGTGGATCCAAGGACATCATGGTGACACTACAGAGCCTCATGGATCCAAAGAGCCATTGTGACACTGTGGGGTCTCATCGGATCAAAGGGCATTATTGATAGTATGGAAGATGCTCATGGAAACTATGGGAGACATTGTGGCACTGCAGAGCCTCATGGAACAAAGGAGACCACTGCGACACAGAGGAATTTTATGGAACTAAGAAGCCATTTGCACATGACAGAACCAAGGAGACCATTGTTGGCAGTACAAAACCTCAGGGAACTGAGGGGACATTGTTATACAGCGAGGTCTGGTGGAACCAAGGGGCCAGTGTGACACCGTGGGGCCCCATGGAATCAAATATTCCTTGTGACACAGTGGGGCTGCTTCTAACCAATTGTCCATTGTGATACTGCAGATGCCAGAGACCGTCATGACACTATGGCAGTTCATGGAACCAAGGGGCTGTTGTGGCACACCAAGGCCTTGTGGAACCAAGGAGAGCATTGTGGCAGTGCAGAACTGCCACAAGGAGGCCACTTTGACAGTACGGACCCTGATTGAATCAAGGGTTTAGAAGAACCCAAAGGGTTAAGAGTTTACCTAAACGAATAGAAGCAAGAAGCAATGGATATTAATGAAGAGTTTAGAGCAGAAGCAATGTAGGATAGTTGATCATTGCCAGATGAAGCTAGTTTGAGAAGACAATATATGATTTGCCTGACTTTGCTGTGTTTGTAGAAGTTCTGAGGGGAGGATGGAGTATTGTAAAAATGAAGAAACTGTAGGTGCACCTGGGCCCCAAAACCAGTCAGAACCAGGCAGGAGAGCTTGGACTATGCCCAAGGGGTCAGAGAGCCTGCCAACAAGACCAAGGCGAAAAGTTTACCTTGAGGAAGACATTCCCGACTTCATCCTAAGGCACCACTGACCCATTTCAAATCCCACCAACCCAATTTGAGTGAAGGACTGCGCAAGCGTGAAAGGACTTTGAGCTCATTTTATGATCAATGGGAGAGAAGGCAGGGTTAAGTAATAAGTATGTGTAGGCATGTGGAATGATTACAGGAATATGTAAGATTTTGTACATAAAGAGAGAGCCAGACCTCTGTGATTTTTGCACACATCTTTGGGAGGTTACTCCCCGTGTTGCCTGGCACTGAATTAAACATAACACTTTCTAACTTTAATTGGAGAGTCTTTGTCTGTGCTTTATTTACTTGATAATGGAACCAAGGATCCATTGTTATACAGCAGGGCCTCATGGAACCAAGGGGCCATTGTGACACTGTGGGGGATAATGGAGTCAAGGACACCGTTGATACTGAAATCCATTGGACAGTAACTTTTGAACACAACTTTGAGTATTTGAGAGCAGGTGTTCTTTATTACAGCGTGCTGGTCACTTGGGCAATCCTTCCTCCATTTGAGTGCACTGAGCATCAAATGAACAGAGTTTTGATCACACACACTGATTATGTATTCATTAGCTATCCCCACTTCCTTTGAATTTACTTGACATAGTTGCACCTCTTAACACAAATTCTTATATGGTTCTTTGGGGTTTGTCTTCAACATCCATGCAGGGACAAACAACCTCCTGCAGGTGTGGGGAGAGGCCTGTGCTGGCAATGGTGGTTGCAGGGGCTGGTGTGGGACAACTGCCCTGGGACACCTTCCCAGGCTGTCCTCAGAAGAGAGACACAGCCCAGGCCCTGCTCTGCTGCTCCCTCAGGTCCATGCCAGGAGCTCTGGCTGTGCCAGGACATTGCTGTGTGCCCCCCTGCACACTCCCCCTCTGCCCCTGGGCACTGGGCTTTGCTTTGCCAGGGCATTCCTGGAGCACATTGCTGGCAGCAGCTCTGCAGGGAGAGCAAAGCCTTCCTGGGCTGCCCTCAGGAGATGCCCTTTGCTGCTGGAGCTGCTGTGCTGGAGCCCAGCTGTGTCCC
The DNA here is from genome assembly GCA_017589585.1 of Phylloscopus whistleri. Lineage (NCBI taxonomy): Eukaryota > Metazoa > Chordata > Aves > Passeriformes > Phylloscopidae > Phylloscopus > Phylloscopus whistleri. The sequence continues at coordinate 71,013 of JADMLD010001029.1, read as the reverse complement.
AGCAGTGCCCATGGCCTGGCCCTGCCTGTGCTCACAGCACGGACACGCAGCAGGACAGTGACCAAGCTGCCACAGCACTGCGGCCTTACAGCCACAGAAGGGCTAGCAAGGAGAGGCTGGAGCTGGGAAGAGCAGCTGTGGGAAGAGGCAGGGCCATTGTCCCTGGCTGTGCTGCTGTGCTGAGAGTCTCTGCCCTCCACCTCTACTCACAGGCACTGCCCCTGCAGAGACAGAGAGGGGCTGAGGGAACATCTTGGGCACACAGGGCAGAGCAGTACACTGTATTTTACATCAATGTACAGTGATCAGGGCTCCTTACTGTCTGTGCTTGACACAGACACTGATAGATACTGATGTAGCAATACTGTGACTAATGGTATCACTCTATGGAAAATATTACCCAAAATAACAAAAAAAATAAGGAAAAACTTAATGCATCAAACAGAATAACAAACAAGACACAAGGCACAAAGCAGTCTGGGCCTGGAATGAGTTCCATTCTGAATGCTGTGCAGAAACAAAGAGGCACTTGGTTGTTTCTGAAAAGCACAGAGTGGTCATATTCTCAGGGCATCCTCCAGCTCCTGGTTCCTCAGGCTGTAGGTGAGAGTGTTCAGTGTTGGAGGCAGCAGCGAGCACAGAAGTGACAGTGCCAGACCCAGGGATGGGCACCAGGCTGGCACAGGTGACCTTGAGGCTCTGCAGGGCTCAGGCACAGCGGCTGTGCCAGAGTCAGGGCTGAGCTCACACTCTGTGGGCTGGGGCAGAGCCCAGGCAGAAATGAGCCCTGAGCCAGCAGCTCTGCAGTGGTGGCCACCAGGCCGGGTGGCCAAGGGAGGCTTCTGGCCATGCCCTGGAAGCAGCAGCTGCTGCTGCCCAGGGGCCTTTGGTGTCCCAGGCTCTCCCTGGCACAGCTCCCAGCACGGCACTCTGCACTTGTGCCCGAGCCCTTCACTCTGCTGGGGCTGGCCTGGGGCTTTTCCTGCAGTGGGACCTGGCCTGGTCCTGGCACAGGAAAGGCAGTTCCTGCTGGAGCAGGAGGCTCTGCCTGCAATGAGCTCAAACAACCCCAACAAGGCCCTGTTTGCAAAGCCCCCAGTGGGAAATGAAGAAGGGGATCATGCTGCTTTGGGGTGAAGAATGCTGAAACCAGCCTGACTCCTCCAGCCCAAAGTTCCACATGCTGAGAGGGAGCTGAAGCTGTGGCAGAGCTGCTAAAATCCCCAGAGAAAGCAACAACCCAGTGACACCACTGAGAGCTTCTGTAGAGCTGCTGAGCTGGCACAGCCTGGGCACATCTGACTGACAGGGCAGCACTTCACACTAGAAAAGCCCCATCCCAAATTTTAACAGCAGCATCTCCTGACATTTCCCTTCTTGGGGGGCGTGTGGAGATTCCTCCCTGCAGTGGGGACACCCCTCAAGGTCACTGCCTGAGACTGAGCTAAAGAGATCTGCCCACAGTCGTTGGTCTGGGGGAGTGACACCCATCTCTGGTTAAGAACTGCTTTTCCTTTAATACAATTGCTGCAAAATTACTTCCTAGAGCACTATATTAAAATGGATGTTACAGCTGCTATACTGTGGAGAAAATAATTCTGATTTAAGACCTTTTTGTCTAATCATGATCACAATCAGCCATATCTACATGTGCACAAATACTTCTGGTTTGCCATCCTTAATGTTGTGGGACTGTCTTGGTTTGACAAGACAGGTATCTGCCAGGGAAACTGGGGTTTCCCTTAGAATAGAGAATGCAAACCCCCCACCCCTGCCAAATTATAAATTTTCAATTAAGGGCTCTCAGGCAAAGATTTGGGAATAGGAATAACAGTTCTTTACTAGGAATATCAATAATACAAATGTGGTAGGAAACAAAACTACCCCACCAAACCAGCAAACAAACAACAACAATTTGGGAAAGCCCTGACAGAATCAGAGCTGCCACCTGGCACCCTGTTAGTCAGGGTGTTGGAAGCAGTCCAGAAGTGAGTCCTCCTGGGATGACAGACGTGGCTCTGTTGGAGCAGGGACGATCCTGTAGCCAAAAGGGGTCTAGGAGTGATGAGGAAGGGTCTAGGAGTGATGAGGAGGAGTCTAGGGGTGATGAGGAGGGGTCCAGGGGTGAGGTGATGGTGAGATGGGGTCCGGCGATGATGAGATGGGGTCTGGCGAAGATGAGATGGGGTGCCGTCTTCCTCCCAGGAATCGGGGTGAAGCAAGTGAAGTCTGTCCCCCGCCCTGGCTCAGTTTTCCCGGCAGCAATTGTAGACTCCCCCCACTGGGCGGGGCATCCCACAATAGGACCATGCATGCAGATGGGGCTCTGGGGCTCTGGGGGGAGCAGGTATAGTCCAGGGGTATAGTCCGTTAATGGCCCATTACCCAAAAGGCACCCGCCCCTCCCCCCCGTCCCCCTCCTTCCAAAGTTACAAGAAATAAAGAACAATTCCCCAACTGCTTTCAGCAGATGAAAATAGAATACACATTTTTGATTCCATAACCCAGGACATTATCCACCCCTTATTCTATTATCATCTGCATCATACCTAAAGCAATGAACTACTATGCAGAATGAACCCCTACACTCAGTTCTTACTTAGGATTAGGTTTTCCTGGGGTACACAACTGGTTTTTCCATCTTTCTGCATTACCCACCAAGTGTAACCAGGTCCTTGAGCAAAAACAATCCCACGGATGGGTTCGCCTTTGCCTGAGGTGGGGTTAATCCAGACAGTCTTTCCTAAAATACCTCTCATGTGCACCACAGGGACTTTATCTCCATCTACTGTGTGCAAAGGGGTAGACTGGGCAGGACCAGCTCGATTGATGGAGCCTCGGGTGTTGACCATCCAGGTGGCTTTTGCTAAGTTCACTTCCCAGTTCTTAAAGGTCCCTCTGCCAAGTGCCTTCAGAGTGGTCTTAAGTAGTCCATTGCACCGTTCCACTTTCCCGGCAGCTGGTGTATGATAAGGGATGTGATAGATCCATTCAATGCCGTGTTCTTTAGCCCAGGTGTTTATAAGGCTGTTCTTGAAATGGGTCCCGTTGTCTGACTCGATTCTCTCAGGGGTGCCGTGTCTCCACAGGACTTGTCTTTCAAGGCCCAGGATGGTGTTCCGGGCGGTGGCATGAGGCACAGGATAGGTCTCCAGCCACCCAGTGGTGGCTTCCACCATGGTCAGCACGTAGCACTTGCCTTGGCGGGTTTGGGGCAGGGTGATGTAATCAATCTGCCAGGCCTCCCCATACTTATATTTGGACCACCGTCCACCGTACCAGAGGGGCTTCACCCGCTTGGCCTGCTTGATGGCAGCACACGTCTCACAGTCATGGATAACCTGTGAAATACTGTCCATGGTTAAATCCACCCCTCGGTCCCGTGCCCACTTACAGGTGGCATCTCTGCCCTGATGACCTGAGGCATCATGGGCCCACCGAGCTAGGAACAACTCTCCCTTATGTTGCCAATCCAAGTCTATCTTAGACACTTCTATCTTCGCGGCTTGATCTACCTGTTCGTTGTTCCGGTGCTCCTCATTAGCCCGACTCTTGGGGGCATGGACATCCACATGACGGACTTTCACAGATAGTTTCCCTACTCTGGTGGCGATGTCCTTCCACTCATCAGCAGCCCAGATTGGTTTTCCCCTACGCTGCCAGCTGACCTTTTTCCACCTTTCCAGCCAGCCCCACAGAGCATTAGCTATCATCCACGAATCGGTGTAGAGGTAGAGCTTTGGCCACTTCTCTCTTTCAGCGATGTCCAGGGCCAATTGAACAGCTTTGAGTACGGCAAGCTGGCTTGACCCTCCTTCTCCTTCAGTGGCTTGTGCAACCTGTCTTGTGGGGCTCCATACGGCTGCTTTCCACTTCCGGTTCATCCCTACGACGCGACAGGAACCATCAGTGAAAAGAGCGTAGCGTGTTTCTTCTGCTGGCAGTTGGTTATAAGGTGGAGCTTCTTCAGCCCGGGTTACCTGTTCTTGTTCTTCTTCATCAGTGAGACTGAAATTCTCAGCTTCCGGCCAGTTGGTAATTATTTCCAGAATCCCAGGGCGATTCAGGTTTCCAATACGGGCGCACTGAGTAATGAGGGCAATTCATTTGCTCCATGTGGCGTCAGTGGCGTGATGGGTGGAGGGAACCTTTCCCTTAAACATCCATCCCAGCACCAGTAGTCGGGGTGCCAGGAGGAGCTGTGCTTCAGTGCCAGTCACCTCTGAGGTGGCTTGAACTCCTTCATAGGCGGCCAAGATTTCTTTCTCTGTGGGAGTGTAATTAGCTTCAGACCCTCGGTAGCTTCGGCTCCAGAATCCCAGTGGCTGGCCTCAAGTCTCACCCGGCACCTTCTGCCAAAGGCTCCAGGACAGACCATGGCTCCCGGCTGCAGAGTAGAGCACATTCTTCACCTGTGGTCCCGTCCTGACTGAGCCAAGGGCCACCGCATGAGCAATTTCCTGCTTGATCTGGGTAAAGGCGTGTTGCTGTTCTGGGCCCCAGTGGAAATCGTTCTTTTTCGGGTAACCAGGTACAGAGGGCTCACAATCTGGCTATACTCAGGGATGTGCATCCTCCAAAAACCTATGGCACCTAGGAAAGCTTGTGTTTCCTTCTTGCTGGTCAGTGGAGACATTGCTGTGATCTTACTGATGACCTCAGTGGGAATCTGACGCCGTCCATCTTGCCATTTCATTCCCAGGAACTGGATCTCTCGGGCACGTCCCTTGACTTTGCTCTTCTTGATGGCAAAGCCGGCTTCCAGGAGAATCTGGATGATCTTCTCTCTATTCTCCAGGACTTCCATTGCCGTGTTCCCCACGCAATGATGTCATCAATGTATTGTAGATGATCCGGAGCCTCACCCTTTTCCAGTGCAGCCTGGATCAGTCCATGGCAGATGGTGGGGCTGTGCTTCCACCCCTGGGGCAGTTGGTTCCAGGTGCACTGCACTCCCCTCCCGGTGAAAACAAACTGAGGCCTGCATTCTGCAGCCAGAGGAATGGAAAAAAAACACGTTAGCAATGTCAGTCGTGGCATACCACCTCGCTGCCTTGGAGTCCAGCTTGTACTGGAGTTCCAGCATGTCCAGCACGGCAGCGCTCAGTGGATCGAACACTGAAGATTTTCTGAGGTTGAAAGTCAACAAATCCACTCTCCCCAAAGAATTCCCAATGTCGGTCTGTGTCCCAATGTATGTTCCTGCCCTTGCATTCATCCAGGTGCCCAGAGGGAGACAGGAAGATGTGGAGCCCCCCCAGACAGGTGTCTTCCCAGGACCACAGATCACCAGGGCTCTGCCCAATGGGGTTACTGGGGATCTTCCAACGCCGATCCTCCCATGGGGGATGGAGCTGGAGCAGCGCACGAAGCTCTTCCTGCTCTCAGGGCACCCCCAGGGCTTCCTTTAGTGGCACCTCCGTTGGTGTCTGGTCAAGTTAGAGCTCTGGGTGAAGCTCTTCCCACACCCAGGACACTCACAGGGCCTCTCCCCGGTGTGGATGTGCCAGTGGACAGTGAGGGTGGAGCTGTGCTTGAAGCCCTTCCTGCAGTCAGGGCAGCGGAAGGGCCGCTCATCCGTGTGAATCCGTTGATGTAGGAGCAGGTTGGAGCTGGTGTGAAACCTCTTCCCACACTGGGGATACTCGTAGAGCCTCTCCCCGGTGTGGATGCGCTGCTGGTATTTCAGGTGGGAGCGACATCCAAAGCTCTTCCCACAATCCAAGCAGGTGTAGAGCCCTTCCCCAGTGTGGATCACCTGGTGCCGGATCAGGGCCGAACTCTCTCTGAAGCTCTTCCCACATTCCCCACACTTGTAGGGCTTTTCCCCAGTGTGGATCCTCTGGTGCTGGATAAGGCTGGAGCTGTGGCTGAAGCTCTTCCCACATTCATCACACTTGAAGGGCCGTTCTCCAGTATGGGTCCTCTTGTGCTGGATCATACTGGACCTGTGGCTGAAGCTCTTCCCACACTCCACACACTCGTAGGGCTTTTCCCCACTGTGGATCCTCTGGTGTTCCAACAGGTTGGAGCTCCGGCAGAAGCCCACCCCACATTCCCCACACTTGTAGAGCTTTTCCCCGGTGTGGATCCTCTTGTGCCAGGCCAAGTCCAGGCTCAGGCTGAAGCCCTTCCCACATTCCAAGCACCTGTGGGGCTTCTCCCCTCCATGAGGCTTCTCCTCCAGCTCTGAGCTCCGGCTGCATCTCTGGCCGCCCTCCTGGCACAGGGGGGGTCTTTCCTCCTCACAGCTCCCTGGGCTGGGTTTGCAGCCCCTCCTCCTGCGGGATCTCCGGGGCTTTTCCTCCTCCTCTATCCGGACACTCCTTGGGAATGAAAAATCCTGGTTTGGGGAGAAAACAAGAGGAGAGAGCCTTAGGCAGGGGGTTCCTCCTTGCCCAAGCTCCTCTCAGAAAATCATTGGAACCTTGTGTCTGTAAGAACCTCCAAAACACCAAGATTCAGCGAAAACCCCTTCAAAAATATAAAGATTCAGCCCCCTCAAAATACCAACGCATCAACATTTCACACAGTAAAGCTCAGAAACCCCAACATTCACTCCCATGGAAATCCAGGATCCCCCTCCCCCGCCACCTGAGATGTCGCCACACTTCCGGGTTTTCGCCCCGGCGCAGGCGCAGTCGCCGCCGCACCCTCAGCAGCAACGGAAGCCCGCGAGTGGCAGAGATTCTGGTGCACGGTGCAGGCAGGGGACGGACAGGGGGACGGACAGGGGGATGGGAAAAGGGGACAGGAGGACGGGGGTGGAGGGGGGGAGGTAACGGAGGGGTGGGGGACATCGAGGGTGGTGGGCGGGGGACAGCGCAGGGGATGACGCGGGGTGGCTGAGGGGGTGAGGAGGGTGGCTGAGGGGGCGAGGGGGTGACAAAGGGAGAGAGGGGACAGCTGAGACCTCCAGGGAGGGGACAAATGGGACCCCGGGAGGGCACAGGAGCCACGAGGTCCCTGACACCTCCCCTGTCCCCTTCCCAGGCTCTGGAGGTGCTGGTGGCCGTGGTGGCCGCCCTGGATGGAGTTGTGACCATCATGACCGTGCCACGCAGGTGCCTGTGGGGGCCAGTCGAGTACTCAAAGCCCCTGCGTGCAGAGCTGAGGAGATTCACCTAGCGGCTCCGGAACGTCCTGCGCCACCGCGCTGTCATCTGCCTGGAGGACCGCAGTGTCACCTCCCACTACGATGTCCCCTCCCTGTACCAGGCCCTGGCTGCCCTCCAGGCTGACCCGGAGGCCCCCGGGGCCCGAACCCGTGTGACAGACGAGGTCCGTGCCTGGCAGGAGTCGGTGAACGTGCTGGGGTTTGTGTGGTACCAGCTGGCCAAGGAGGCCACCAAGCTCCACAGCTCCTGGAGGAGAGCGATCAGGTGGTGGGATTGCGAGGCCGTGAAGATGACAAACAGCTTGATGGACACGTGTGACAGAGCCATGGCATTTCCCCTGGAGCTGCAGCGCCAGCTCGGGGACATCGAGGTCACTCTGAGCAGGAGAAGGGAGCTGACCCCCAATGTCCTGGAGGCCTTGGTGGCCGTGGTGGCTGAGGTCCAAGGGCTGTGGGAGGCCGGCACCCGCCTGACCACGCGTCACCTGCTGGGCATGCTCTTGGCCATCCACGGCCTCCTGGAGCATCCCCCTGATGACACCGATGTCTTTGCACGTCTCAAGTGGCAACAAAGAGCCATCGAGGACATCCCGGGGCTGCTGGGGGGACAGGAACGTCCCGTCACCGGGGAGGTGACGCCAGCAGGGACATCGCTGGTGTCGTGGATCCTCTCCTCTTTCCCTGTGCGGTGTTTGAGACGAATCTGGGGAATTTTCCGAGGATTTTGATTGAAATTGTCCCAAATCCTGAGGGGAATTCTTGGGCTGACGTCCCTGGGGTCACTCAGGGACACTTGGGGACACAATCTATCGCTTTATATGAGCACTACATGGCCGACAGAAATGGAGGTGTAATAAATCAATCTTTTTATATTAGATTATGTATTTATAGTCCTTAATCTAACAATATAATCTGCTTATATTTATAATTGCATTTTAATATTCTTGTCATCTAATAATATGAATTATTTATAATAATTTATATTATTACGTTATATAATGTTCTTCTATTTTTATAATTGATATTATATTGTAGCAAAATATAGACTGTGCAATGCCAAAATGCTTTTATATTGTAACTGTTATAACTGACTTTTATAACTAACTTATTATGACTAATATAGCTAACTTTATATTGTAACAAACTTTTATATTGCAACTAACTTTTATATTGTAACTTTTATATTATAAGTAATATAACTAACTTTTATAACTCTTAAAACTAACTTTTATCTTGCAACTGTTATAACTAACCTTTTTTATTGTAACTCATAACTTTTTCATTGTAACTATTGTAATTAACTTTTGTATTATAACTAACTCAGAGAAGGATGTAAAACAATTCTGTCCTTTCTCACATCTGTGGGCTGGTTTGGTGGAATTTTAAGGGGATTTTGAGGGGATTTTGAGGGAATTTTGAGGGGATATGGGGAGGATTTTAGGGGGGATTTCGGATGGATTTTAAGGGGATTTTGAGAGGACTTTGGTGGAATTTTAAGGGAAGTTTGAAGGGATTTGGGGAGGATTTTAGGGGAATTTCGGGTGGATTTTAAGGGGGTTTTGGTGGACTTTGAGGGGATTTTGGGAGAGAATTTTGGTGGGATTTTGGGAAGGATTTGGGGGAACTTGAGGGGGCCTTTTAGATGGATGTTAAGAGAATTTTAGGGAATTTTGGGGGCATTCCTGGTGGAATTTTTGGTGTAACTCTGGGTGGATTTTGGTGGAATTTTGAGAGGATTTGCAGGGGACCTTAGGAGCAATTTGGAGGAGATTTTAACAGGATGTTGAGTGGAATTTTGGGGGGTTTGGCTGATTTTGAGGGGAAATCTCCATTCCCGCCCTGACAAAACTCCGACATCTCTGGGCTGAGGAGAGGGCGTCTGGGTTTGGAAAGACAGGCATCCGCCAGGGAAAGCTGGAGTTTCCCTTGGAATGGAAAATGTAAACCCCCTCCCTCCAAATTATTGTAATTTTGCAACTTGGAGCTTTCAGGCAAAGATTTGGGAATATGAATAAGCAGTTCTTTACTAGGAATATTAAAAAAATTGCAAATGTAGTAGTACAAAAAATAAACGAGCAAGCAAACAACAGTCCTAGAAACCCTGACAGAGTCAGAGCTACAACCTGACACCCTGTTGGACAGGGTGTTGGAAGCAGTCCAAAAGTGAGTCCTCCTGTAGTGGCAGATGTGGCTCTGTTGAGGTAGAGATGATCCCGTAGAACAAGGGTCCAGTGATGGTGAGAAGGGTCCAGTGATGGTGAAAAGGGTCCAGTCTTCCTCCGGGAATCGGGTGAAGCCAGATACCTTCTGTTCCTGTGTCTCAGTTTTTATCCAGGTAGGAATGGTTGGCTCCCCCCACTGGGTGGAGCATCTCACAATAGGATGATGGAATGTGGATGTACTATCTTGGGGAGGGTAAGTTTGGGGATGTGTGCTTTTAGGGGAGTCTTAATGGTCCATTAGCAGAAAATATTCCCCTGGATGGAGGACTGGTAGTGAAAGAGATAAGAAACAATGCCCTACCTGGTGTTAACAGTTGGCCCATTATCAAAAGGCACCCGCCCGCCTCCTCCAGAGTTACAAAAGATAAAGGAGAACAATTCCCCAACTGCTTTCAGCAGATGAAAATAGAATACACATCCTAGGTTCCATAACCCAAGACAACATGTAAAAAATAGAAGAAGCCTCTAGGGATACCGGGACATCGTCTCGAAGATAAAAACAGCTGTAGTGTGTCGAGATTTCAGTGTGTCTTCACTGAAGACTAGAAGCTGGGTAGTTGTAAAAGAAGTCCTTTATTACATCGTTAAATCAGTCCCGTGAAGGCAAAGTTATCAGAGTCCGTAGCAGTACGCAGAAGCCTTATAACATCAAGTCTCTAAGTCCCAAGCAAAAGCAGCCACAACAGCAGCAGAGGCCTCTGTAGTCTGTGTCCCATGAGCGTCTTATCAGTAGCAGCCGAAGCAGTAGCAACAACAGCAGCATGGGTGTTTTTGTGAGTCTTGTGTGTGTGTTCTCGAAGTAGTGCATTTTTATTCTAATTTTAGCCAACTATGTACTTACACAAATTTTCTACATCCTTGCTGGACCAATCCTGTGTTAAGATTGATGTGCAAAGACAAATGCAAGTTCTTACACAAATTCTACGCATATAGCTCTATCTGTTCTAAGAATGCATAGCAAGGTACATTATTTTCCTTATGTCCAGAGTTTATCTATCTTTACAAAAGGCAATGCCACTAAACTTTAAACTAGATCTTAGGACTTCTCTTACTAGCTCATAGAGGCACTTAAATCCTCTATTTATTTAAAACTAAACTTGCATTTCTATTTCGTGTCTGTGTGAATTTATGTGTTTTAGATTTTCTGAAGGTTCTAATTCAATTCTCACATCTCTGGGCACTCCTGGGCCTGTGCAGATTTGGCCCAGGGGGCATTCATACTCCCACAGTAGTGAAAGTACAGACCCTCTTTTTAAGTAAACGGCGGATAAAACACGCTGAACAGGCTCTGCAAACCTTGTTGTTGTGGTGCAAGAGCCAGGGAATAGATGCTGCCACAGAAGCCGCTCTTAGTATTAAGAACTGGGAACGAGCTGGTGAATTGATATTTGACTCTGCTTCTCAAGGCAATGAAACTGCTATGAGTGTTATAACTACCTGGAGGCTTGCGTGCGTCAAAAACAAAAAAGGCAAGCAGAATGCAAAAGCAGCAGCAGCAGAGGTGCCGCCGGCTGAAATATCCCCAGATGGCGGAGTGCAAAACATCCCAGGATGGCAGAGCAAGGGGGGAAGAGACCGGGACACTAGGTGCTTGTCTTGGGTTATAGCACCTAAATTGTGTATTCTATTTTCATCTGCTGAAAGCAGTTAAGGAATTGTTCTTTATCTCTTGTTTACTCTGGAAGGAGAGGGGCGGGTGCCTTCTGATAATGGCCCAACTGTTAACACCAGCTAGGGCATTGTTTCTTATCTCTTTTCTGCTAATGGACCATTAAGACACCCCTAAAAGCACACATCCCTAAACTTATCCTCCCCAAAGTAGTACATCCACATTCCATCATCCTATTGTGAGATGCTCCACCCAATGGGGGGAGCCAACCATTTCTTCCTGGATAAAACTGAGACATAGGAACAGAAGGTATCTGGCTTCACCGGATTCCTGGAGGAAGACTGGACCCCTTCTCATCATCACTGGACCCTTGTTCTACAGGATCATCTCTACTTCAACAGAACCACATCTGCCACTACAGGAGGACTCACTTTGGGACTGCTTCCAACACCCTGACCAACAGGGTGTCAGGTTGTAGCTCTGACTCTGTCAGGGTTTTCCAGGATTGCTTGTTTGTTTGTTTGCTTTTTTTGGTTGGGTCGTCTTGTTTTCTACTGCATTTTTATTGTTAATATTCCTAGGTTTGGGAGCATCCTGGGGAGTGGTTAGGAACGACTCGGAAGATTTTAGGACAAGCTGCGGCTTCCCTAAGCGGGACCCTGGGATCGCTGGGACCCCGGCAGTGGTGCTGGGGCTGGAGGTGCGGGATGGCTGGGAAAGGATTCGGGGGTGCCGGTGCCGGCAGTGGCTGCTCCCAGTATGAGCCCAGTTACCCCCCGTGTGGTTCCAGTTTGCTCGGCACTCCCAGTGTGAGCCCAGTCACTCCCAGTATCCGTAAGTGGGAAGACAGAAGAGCAGGGAGCTTTTGGGGTTCCTGGGACTCCCAGCAGCCTGGGGAGGGCAGGGACCGAGTAGACAGGGTATGTCCTTCCCGTTCTCTCTGGCACGGAGGCAAATCCCATCCTCTCCTTGTCCTTCCTCCCACAGACAAGGAGCTGAGCATGGAGGCCACGGAGGAGAAACCCACATGGGAGAACCTCGTGGAAGAGGTTGTTTTGAGCGGCTCTACAGTGCAGGAATCTAAAAGCGGCTCAGAAAAGCCCCAGAGATCCCTCAGGAGAAGGGGCTGCAAACGCAGATTGCTAGGATGTGAGGAGGAAAGACCCACCCTGTGCCAGAACGGTGGCCAGAGACGGAGCCAGAGCTCAGAGCTGGTGGGTCATGAGCAGCCTCATGATGGGGAGAAGCCCCACAAGTGCTTGGGGTGTGCGAAGAGCTTCAGCTGGCGGTGCCACCTGCTCCGCCACCAGAGGATTCACACAGATGAACGGCCCTACGAGTGTGGGGAATGTGGGAAGAGCTTCAGGAAGAGCTCCGAGCTGACTGCCCACCAGATGATGCACACTGGGGAGAGACCCCACGAGTGTGAGGAGTGTGAGAAGAGCTTCAGGTCACGCTCCCAACTGATCCTGCACTGTAGAATCCACACTGGGGAGAGGCCCCATCAGTGTGGGGAATGTGAGATGAGCTTTAGGTCGCGCTCCCAGCTGATCCAACACCAGAGGACCCACACCAGGGAACGGCCCTACGAGTGTGAGGAATGTGGGAAGAGCTTCAGACACAGCTCTAGCCTAATCCATCACCAGAGGATCCACACTGGGGAGAGGCCCTACGAGTGTTCCGAGTGTGGGAAGGGCTTCAGGCACAGAGGCAGCCTGATCATCCACCAAAGGATCTACACTGGGGAGAGACCCTACAAGTGTTCCGAGTGTGGGAAGGGGTTTCTGACCAGCAACCAGCTCCTTGTACATCAGCAGACACACACAGAGGAGAGGCCCTTTCGCTGCCAGGACTGCGGGAAGGGCTTCAAGCAGAACTCCGGCCTCATCATCCACCAGCGCATCCACACTGGGGAGAGGCCCCACGAGTGTGAGGAATGTGGGATGAGCTTCATAAGGAGCTGCCAACTGATTTGCCACCAGAGGACTCACACTGGGGAGAAGCCCTACGAGTGTGATAAATGCAAGAAGAGGTTTTCCACCAGATCCACTCTCCTGAAGCACCAGCAGATTCACTCAGAGGAGAGGCCCTTTCACTGCCAGGACTGCGGGAAGGGCTTCAAGCAGAACTCCCACCTCACCACCCACCGGCGCATCCACACTGGGGAGAGGCCCCACGAGTGTCCCCAGTGTGGGAAGAGATTCTCACAAAGCTCTCACTTGACCAGACACCAACAGAGGCACCGGTAAAGGAAGCCCTGCCAGTGCCCTGAGAGCGGGAAGAGCTTCGTGCGCTGCTCCAGCTCCATCCCCCACTGCAGGAGCCACGTTGGGCAGAGCCCTGGTGACCCACATTCCCTGTGATCCATGTTGGGAAGACACCAGACTGGTTATCCTTTTGTTTTGGCCTTAATTTTTTTCTGTTGTCCCTCTCTTTGCACTCCAAAAGCCAAGAGGGATCAGCCTGTGACTTCAAAACAACTCCAATCCTACTGTAAAGTACTCAATCTTATCCCAAAAAGGGCTGAATTCCACCTCAAAATGGCTTCTTCCCACCTCAGAAAACCTCAAGCCCACACCAAAGTTACTCGATTCCACAGCCTCTAGGGTGAGATGGGGTTGGAAGGAGATTGGGAGAAGTGGGATCCCAATTTGGAGCGGTGGGATCGGGAGTGTGTGGGGCTGGGTAGGTGGGATGTGTTTTGAGAGTAAATCAGACTTTGAAAATTCTTGATTCCTGTGCCATTCATTTTCAGTCAGTGTCAGTTCTGTTTTCAGAGTGGCACCTTCTCAGCTGATGGTGTTTGTGTCCTCCTTTCTCTCCTGCCTCTCTCTGCCTGCTCTGTTCGTGTCTCAGTGTCTCCCTGGAGCCAGGGCAGCTCCCACCAAAGACCCTGCCCTGATTTAATTCCCAATGCAGGAGCTCCAACAAGCATGGATGAAGTTCTGGGGGCTGGCAGTGAAATGACCCTGTGGGATCTTGCTGCCCTTGGCTTTTGGTGCCTTCTTTAGGGCTTTGCCTCCAAAGGGCAGCGTCCTGGGGTGATGGTACGATGTATCCCCAATCGTCTGTTGGGTTTGTGTTGGATATTACACTCTGTGCCTTTAATTTGGACCTGAGAGTGAAGCGGGGAGAAAATTGCACAGTTTGTTTTCGGAAACCTCTCGGACTGGCCTTGAAGAGTGGGAGTCACCAGATACAGACAGCAAGGGGTTTTTTTCGGCACTCACTCTTTCGCTTTCCTTTACTTTGTAGCTAGTTAGCGTAGCTTAGGGCTGAGCAGCTTCAGATTTCTTTTTTTCCTTTTTTCTTTTTTTTTTTCCTTTTTTTCCTTTTTTCTGCCTGTTTTTGGACTGCTCAAACCTCCCCAAACTGAAGACCCGGGGGAGGGGAGGCTCCGGGGGAGTCTGCACCAGACCCACCAAGATCTCTCCAGTGCTGCAACTTTTTCCCAGCGAGGAAGCGAGGAAGAGCTGAGACCAGAAACCATCTACAGGAGGGACTTTGTTTTCCCTAATTTGTCATATGTTCCGGGCAGCACGAAGTTCTTGTCATCTGATATTGTTCAATTTATTGTGCTGGGGGAGTGTTTTTGCCAGTTTAATAAACAGGTTTCTTTCCACTTTCTCTTTGAGGAGGTTTTCTTCCGAACCGGTTGGGGGCAAGGGGAAGAAGGGTTTCCCTAGGAGTTCTCTCCGCAAATTTGCCTTAAACCACTACAGGCAGGAAGATCTTTTCCTTGCTGGAAACTGGAATTGCAGAGCCTTGGAGTGTGTGCCATGCAGGACCATCCAGACTGGGCTCACATGAGCTGGAATCCTACAGACTGGGATTACATAGACTGGGACCATCTGGATCAGAAGCATCCAGACTGGGATCATGGGGACTGGGATTGTACAGACTGGGATCACATGGACTGCGATTTCACAGGCTGGGACCATCTGGGTCACAAGCATAGAGACTGGGATCATACAAACTGGGATCAGATGGACCGGGCTGGCTGCACCGGAACGCTGTGAACTGAGGCAGTCCCAACCCACCCAGGGGTCCCTGCCAGTGCCTCCCATCCCCAAGGGTCCCTCCCACTCCCGCCCAGGGCTGTGGCTGAAACTCCCAGAAGCGAAGGCAGTGGTCCCAGAGTGATCCTGGTGCTGATCAGGGTCCCTGTCCCGGTCTCAGTCTCAGTCTTGGAGCAGTCTCGGAGCAGTACCAGGTGCTGATTTCGGTCCTGGTGTCGATCTCAGAGCAGTGCCGGTCCCGGTCTCAGTCTCGGTCCGAGTGGTGCCAGTCTGGGTGCCATTGTTGGTTCCAGTTTCAGTCCCAGTCCCAGTGCCGGTACCAGTGCCAGTCTGGGTCCTGCAGTGCTCTCAGTGCCCATCTCAGTCTTGATCCTGGTCCTGGAGCATTGCCAGCCTTGGTGCTGGTTCCAGTGCCTGTCCCAGTATCGCTCCCGGTCTCGGTTCTGGCCGCAGTCCTGGAGCAGTCCAGGAGCGCTCCCGGTTCCGATCCCAGTGTTGGTCTCAGTTTTGGTCCCAGTGGCAGTTCTGGTGCTGGTTTTGTTCCAGGTCTCGGTCCCAGTCCCGGTGCCAGCACGGTGCCCGGTCTCAGTGCTGGTGTCAGTTCCAGGCCCAGTCCCGGAGCAGTGACGGTGTCGGTTCTGGTGTCGCTCTCAGTCTTGGGGCTGCTGCCGGTTCTGGTGCTGATCTTGGTCTCGGTGTTGGTTGCTGAGATTTTAGGCCTGTTTGGGTAATTTTAGACCGAACTGGGCAGGGTTAGGCTGGGTTTTCGATCCCTTGGAGTGATTTCTGGCCTTTGAGGGTGGATTTTAGGTGGCTGAATTTGGGCCAAATCTGGTGGAATTTAGGGTGGATTTTAGATCCCTTTGGATGATTTTAGGCCCATTTGGGTGGGGTTCAGGCATGTTTGGGTGAATTTAGTCCAAATCTGTTGTGTTTTAGTGTGGCCTTAAGGACCATTTGGGTGATTTTAAGCCAAACCAGGTATTTTCAGGATGGATTTTACACCCTTTTGAAAGATGTAAGGGTGGTTTTAGGCCACTTTGTGGGGATTTTTGGCCGCTTTGGATGATTTGAAGAGAAACCTGATCGGGTTTAGGGTGGATTTTAGGCCTCTTTAGACAATTTTAGGCCCATTTGACTGATTTTATTCCAAACCAGGCTCTTTTCGGGCGGATGGTCTGTTTGGCCACGCCCATTCCCCCTCACAGTTCATGCCCTTTTTTGGCCCCGCCCCTTTCTCCTCCCAGTTCGGGGTTCGGAGCGGGGAGGAGGAGGAGGAGGAGGAGGGAGGAAGAGGCGGAGCGGCTGCACGGAGCGGGAGGAGAAGACGAGCGGAGGTTTCGGGCGGCTCCAGCGCTCCCTGATCTCGCTGTACCCCCGGGATCATCGCCTGACATCCCGCAGGTACCCGGGAAGGGGGAGCTCGCCCCAAATATCCTGGAGAGGTCCCTGGGTTTGTGGTTTTTTAGTTGGGGATGTTTGGAGCTTGCAGGGCTCCAGAGCCGAGCTGCAGATGCCCCTCGGGGGGACATCGGGGGCTCCCCGGATGGTGTTTTTGGGGGTTCCCGGTGGCGGCAGAGCCCCGGCGGGGCCCGGGGGGATGCGGGTCCCCCCGCGGTGGGGGTTGGGCTTCCCGGGCCGGGCCCTCCGAGCTCTGCCGGGGCCACGTGGGGAGCGCGCGGGCCCAGCGGGGGCGGGGGGACACCAGGGTTTGGGGAGCCCCGGGAGAGCTGCGGCTTCCCTGAGCAGGACCCGTGAGAGAGGAGAGCCCCAGAACCGCAAAGCGGGGACCCGGAGAGGGGGGGACCCCTGGGATTGCCGGGACCCCGGCGGGGGTGCTGGGGCTGGAGGGGCGGGATGGCTGGGAAATGAGTTCAGAAGTGGTGCCGGCTGTGGTTGCTCTCAGTTTGAGCCCAGTTACCCCTCTAGGTGTGGTTCCAGTTTCCTCGGCACTCCCAGTATGAGCCCAGTCACTCCCAGTAGGAGCCTGGTCACTTCCCCTCACTCTCTGCCTGATCCCTGTTGCTCGCAGTAGGAGCCCAGTCATTCCCTAACTGCATCCCAGTTGCTCCCAGTTGCTCTCACTTTCGTCTGTTGTGTTCCCAGTTCTCTCAGCTGCCCCTGGCATAGTCCTAGTCACTCCCAGTATGATTCCTGTCTCTCCCAGCAGGTCACCAGTCACTCCCACTTGCTTCCAGTTTCACCCCAGCACGGTCCCAGTTGCCCCCATCACATCCTAGTCACTCCCAGTTTGGTCCCAGTCACCATCCCTGTGGTCTCAGACACTCCCGGTATATCCCAGCCCCTGAACATTCTCATTCCCAGGCACTCCCACTTACCTCAGCGTGGTTCACTTGCCCACAGTTTTATCTCAGTTATTCCCAGTTCCTCCCATTGTGTCCCCAGTGTGCTGCCAGCATGGGCCTGGTAGCTCCCAGTAACCCCCAGTCAGGGTCCATTGGCCCCCACTCAAATCCCAGTACGATTGCAGTCGCTTGTGATCTAATTCCAGTCACTCCCAATCACTCCCAGTCTGATGCCCGTGCCCTCAGTGTGATCCCAGTTGCTCCCTGTCAATGCCAGCATGACCCCAGTAGCCTCCAGTATGATCCCCGTGACTCCCTGTTTCTCCCAGTAAATGCCAGTCACCCCCAGCATGCTCCCAGTCTCTCCCACCTACTCCCAGTTGCTTTCAGCACAATTCCAGTTGCTCACAGCCACTCCCAGTCAATCCCAGTATGATTCCCATCTCTGTCAGTGTGATCCCAGTTCTCCCCAGCATGGACCCAGCTGTTCCCACTGTGATCCCAGTAGGATCCCACTTGCCCCTGGCATAGTTCCAGTTGTTCCCAGTTCCTCCCAGTATGATCCCAGTTGCTCCTAGAATAGTCCCAGTCCCTCTCAGCATGGCCCCAGTCATGCCCAGTTGCCCCCAGCCTGGTCTCAGGTTCTCCTCAGCACGGTCCCGGTTGTTCCCACAGTGGTTCCAGTCCCCTCAGTATGATGACAGACACTCCCAGTATACCCCAGTTGCCCTCAGCATGTTTGTAGTCATTCCCAGTCACTGCCAGTTGCCCCAGTAAGGTTCCAATTACCCCAGTAGAGCCCAGTCACTCCCAGTGATGGCACTCCTGGGATCCCCCAGCCCTCTCTGCGTTCCCTCGTCCCGGATCTCCCGAGAGGAGCCCCAAGGGCTGGAAGTCCCCAGCCAGAGTCCCCAGCAAGCCCCAGTTTGGATCCCCAGTTTTCCCAGTTTCCCTCTCCTTTTCCCCGGGCCGGGTTCCCCCGTCCCCAGCGGGTGGGAGCAGCCAAGAGCCCCGCGCTGCCCATCCCGACCTGTCCCGGCTCCATCCCCGCTCCTCCCGCGGGCTGCCAGGGCTTTGGAACGGGACAGCGAGGGTGTGGCTGCTGCTGGGGGAGGAGGAGGAGGGAGGGAAGAGGAGGAGTGGGAGGAAGAGGAGGAGGAGGGACAAAGGAGGACCAAGGAAAGGAGAAGGAACCGCGAGGTACAGAACTTAACATACAGCACAAGCAGAGCAGGCGTTTGGGGATACAAACATCATAAAGTCACCCTGGGACAAGGGGTCCAGGGGGTCTCTGGGTCAAGGAGAAGGGGGCTCTGGGGGCAGGGAGAGGCGGGATGGCCGGGAAAGGGGTGCGGGGGCTGTGGGTGCCGGATCAGGGGGTGCGGGGTGGAAGCCATGCCCGGGAATGGGGGTTCGGGGGGATGGCGGCGCCCCGGAATGGGGGTTCGGGGGTCCCTGGGCGCTCCGGAACGGGCGATCCAAGAGTCCCGGTGCCGGGGCTGCCCCGCACCTCTCGCCGCCCCCCCGGGCCCCGGGAGCGCCCCCGGCCCCGGAGCCATCGCGCTGCTCCGCTGCGGCCCCGCCCACAGCCCCGGCCCCGCCCCCAGAGCCGCCTCCGGCCCCGCCATTGGCGCCGCTCTTTGGTGCCCGCCAATGGCAGCCCGAGTCTGGAGTGACGTCAGCGATGTCCGGGCAGATCCCGGCGGGGGAAGGGCCCGGCGGAATTCCAGGGAATCCCCCGGGATCCGCTCCGGGTATAATGTGCCAGGGTGACTTTATGATGTTTGTATCCCCAATCCTCTGCTCTGGTTGTGCTGTACATTCAGTTCTGTACCTTAAAAATGGTTCTGGGAGCGAAGGGGGAGAAAGAAGCAGCAGCAGTTTGTTTTGACGGACACCCGCGGGAGCATCCCCCGGGCTGAGGCGGACGGACACCGGGGCGAGCATCCTGCCTGGGGAGAGGGGCACGGACACCGACAGAGCATCCCCCCGGGGCGAGGAGGACGGTGCCGGCATCGGGCGCAGACGACAAGCGACACCCGCCGGAGCATCCTCCTGGAGGCGCGGATGACGGACACGGACAGAGCATCTCCCCGGAGCAACGACGACGGACCCTGGCCAAAGGTAAGGACAAAATAAAATTGGCCAAAATCCCATCCAATGCTGCGACTGATCTTTGCTTGCCCAGCAAAGACGCCAACAAATCACGAAGCCCCCGCCCTGGCCGTGGCAGAGGAGCACGGAGACCCCCGGGCCCTCAGCCGGGGCCAGGAACACGGAGGGCCCGGGGTTGTCTCCGTCGCCCTCTTCCCGGGGCACTCCGGGGGCGTCTTCAGCCTCTCCTGGCGGGGAACGATCCGGGCTGGGGGGTCTCTGTCCGTGTCACACCGGGGGATGCTCGGGGATGCTCTGAAATTCCCTGGAACTGATGGAATCTGCCCTCATCCCGGTGTCAGAGGAGCTTCCAGCCCGGGGCAATGGGAGGTGTCCCTGCCAGGGCAGGGCTGCCACTGGATGGGCTTGAAGGTCCCTTGCAACCCAAACCGTTCCCGGATTCTCCTTCTGGCATTCTCAACGTGTTTAACTCAGCTTTTGGAATATGCGAGAGGTTTTATTGTTTCATTTTTTTTTTTTTTTTTTTTTTTTTTTTTTTTTTTTTTTTGTGCTTGTGGGCATCTTGTTTGTTAAATAAATAGTTTTTCTCATTTTTCTCCGAGGAAGTTCTTTTTTCCCCGACTGGCTGGGGCGCAGGGGCCGTTTGGGTTTTGCTTTCCAGAGGAACCCCTTTGGAGGTTTCCTCCCGAATTTGCCCTAAACCAGGACAGTCCTGCACACACGGGGCTGCTCCAGGAGATGGTTCAGTCCGGCTGTCACTTCATTAAGGGCACCGAGCGGGTGAGGTTCATGGAGGGGAACATCTCCAACCGGGAGCAGCCCCTGCACTCGGGCAGCGATGTGGGGCTGTACGGGGGGGACACCTCCTCTGGGGAGAAGCTGCCAGGTCCTGGAGCAGCGACCCGGCATGGAGGGAGCACAGACGGGCTGCGGTGGACAGGCACTGCCGGCACAGCTCCGAGTTGTCCACCCCGTTCCTGGCGGAGCGCAGAGCTGAGCGTGGGGCAGAGCGCGTCCCCTCGGGCCCTGCCCTGGCAATGACCCCGGAGCCCCTCCAAACCTCCCTGCGAATCACCTCAGCCCTCCTTGGGCCCATCCCCGGGGCCTCCTGATCCTCCCAGTGACCCCCGTGGCTCTCCCAGTCCATCCCAGTCCATCCCAGTCCATCCCGGCCGTGTGTGGAGAGGGCGCCTCTCAGCCAATCAGAGCGCGCGCTGCTGATGACTCATCAGTTGCCAGGCAGACCCGCAGCGCCCAGTGCCGCTCTCTGGGCTCGCCCTCCCAGCGCCGCGCGCTTCATTCCCAGTCCCTCCCAGTCCCTCCCAGTCCATTCCCGCTCCCTCTCAAGCCCACACCAGGAGCTCTCGGGGCACGTGGTGGCCACCGCCGTGGTCCCCAGCGGGGACTAGACCCACCAGCTCCTGGTGCTGCTGGAAATCCCCCCGAACACGGGGTCACCTCCAGCTCCAGGTGGGGCACGTCAGCCTGGAGCAGCCCCTGAGCGGCACTGGGGCATGGGAGAGACACTGGGGGGGGGCGCTGGGAAGGGGATTGGGGTGTGCTGGGAGGAACTGGGAGGGATTGGAGTAAGCCTGGAGGGGCTAGAAGGAGACGAAGTATTGGAAAGTGGGGATTGGAAGGAGGTTGGTTGGTCTGGGAAGGGACTGGGAGAGGGTTTGGGGGTCCTGGGGTAGTGGGGGGCAACTGGGAGGGGGTTGTGGGATCCTGAGAGGGACAGGAGGGGCTTGGGTGGGTCCTGTGAGGCTGGGAAGGGACTGGGAGGAGGTTTCAGGGGGTCCTGCGTGGGCTGGGGGAGACTTGGGAGGGAGCTTGGGGTGTCTGTGAGAGGTTTTGGGGGTCCTGACCCCTGCAGACTCCCCAGAGATGCCGCTGGACACTGCCCACAGCAAGAGGCTGATGGGGATCGGGGGCTTCGTGCTGGGCTTCATCTTCCTGGCGCTGGGGCTCAGACTTGGGGGGACCCTGCAGGGGGACTGTGAGTGGGGGGGCAGGGGCAGAACGGGCCCTGGGATGGATCGGGAATGGGGTCCCCCGTGTGTCGCCGTGTGTCACCCCGCTCTGGGGACTCTGGGGATCTGAACCCCTGTGGGAGTCCAGGGCATTCCTTTGGATACCCTGGACAAACAGAAACCTGTACAGGGGGGTTTAAAACCTGGACAGGGGGGTCTGGAGTTTGTACAGGGGGGTTGGAGACCCTGGCACCGAGCCCAGACAGGCAAGGGCCTTGACTTCAGTCCATGGGAAAGGTTGCCAACATGAAGAGAGGAATTGCAAGCCTCCAAGGGTGATAAAAGATAATATTATTTTCACATTTGGGGTTTTAGAATAGGGATGACCAGAGACAAGATGCAGGATTTTGGGCAGTGCCCCGAAGTCTTCTCCTTCTCCTTCGCCTCCATCTTTTGCAGTGATGATGGCACCAAGTAGATTTAGAGGGATTGGATTAGTATAGAAATAACCTGTTCAGTGTAGAGTGTAGATATTGGTTTGTAACTGTAAATAATGTACACACAATTATCTGTATAAAAGATGACGAGCCTTGGTCAGAGGAGGAGTCATCACCTGTTGCCCGTGCTGCTCAGACCTCTGCCAGGCTCAGAGAAAAAGAACTGAGATAAGATAAAATAAACAAAAGAAACAACCTTGAACAAGAACTTCTGAAGACCTCGTTTGTTCGGGCATTCGGCCTGGGGCTCTTCTGAGGGCAGAAGGGCAAAGACCACCCTGATCTCGGGTGAGCAGAGACCCCGAGAAACCCCGACAAGGCACCCAGTGAACCCCAAAAGGCACCAGGACCCCTTTAAGCTGCCAGAGGAATTTGAGGAGGGGGCTCATGGGGGGTGCCCAGGCCGGGCCAAGAGCCCAGCACTGCCCCAGCCCGACCTCCCCTGGCTCCATCCCAGATATTAGAAAGGAGGAGTGGGATCCCTCCCAATGCAATCCCCAGCCCCCGCCCCATCTTATGGGGTCCCAGCCCCCTCTTTTCCCTTCCTCTTCCACCCCTTCCCCACTGCCCCCTATTCCACCACCCCTCTCACCCAGGCTTGGTTTTGGGGGTTCCTGGCCCATCCAAGTGTTACCCCAGTGCTGGACTTTTTTAAAGGGATAAAAAAAAAGTAAATCAAGGTCAAAAGAAAAGGATTTCTGTGTCCATGCCGGCTGAGGATCCACGTGCTTGGGTGGGAGGGAAGAAACTTTTTTGGAGGGGTTTCCACCCCATTGTCTCCAAAACCTTGGTCTTGGCCCCAGTTCATCATCATCTCCCTATGGAAGACACCCCTGGGCAATAGGAAATCAAAATCGTGGAATCCCTGATGTTGGGAAAGACCTCCAAGACCATCCAGTATTCCTTGATGCGCCAGGAGATAGGACTGAACACAAAAGATTTTCTGGGGTTGAAAGTCAACAAATTCACTCTCCCCAAGGAATTCCCAATATCGGTCTGTGTCCCGATGGATGTTCCTGCCCCAGCGTTCATCCAGGTGCCCACAGGTAGCCAGGAAGATGTGGAGCCCCCCCAGCCAGGGGTCTTCACAACAGGGATCACCAGGACCACGGATCACCAGGGCTCTGCCCAACGGGGTCACTGGGGATCATCCAACGCCGATCCTCCCATGGGGGATGGAGCTGGAGCAGCGCACGAAGCTCTTCCCGCTCTCAGGGCACTCCCAGGGCTTCCCTTAGTGGTGCCTCTGTTGGTGTTGGGTCAAGACTGAGCTGTGTGAGAAGCTCTTCCCACACTCAGGACACTCGTAGGGCCTCTCCCCGGTGTGGATGTGCCGGTGGACAGTGAGGTGTGAGTTGCGGTTGAAGCCCTTCCCGCAGTCGGGGCAGCGGAAGGGCCTCTCCTCCGTGTGAATCCGCTGATGTGTCAGGCAATCAGAGGTGGTGTGAAACCTCTTCCCACACTCGGGACACTCGTAGGGCCTCTCCCCGGTGTGGATGCGCTGGTGGTATTTCAGGTTGGAGCTGCATCCAAAGCTCTTCCCACATTCCAAGCAGTTGTAGGGCCCTTCCCCAGTGTGGATCACCTGGTGCTGGATCAGGGCTGTGCTTACTCTGAAGCCCTTCCCACATTCCCCACATTTGTAGGGCTTTTCCCCAGTGTGGATCATCTGGTGTTGCCTAAGATGGCCTTTCCGGTTGAAGCTCTTCCCACATTCCCCACACTTGTGGAGCCGTTCCCCAGTGTGGATCACCTGGTGCCGGATCAGGTGGCACCTGTAGCTGAAACCCTTCCCACATTCCAAGCACTTGTGGGGCTTCTCCCCTCCATCAGGCTTCTCCTCCAGCTCTGAGCTCCGGCTGGATCTCCGGCTGCCCTCCTGGCACAGGGGGGGTCTTT
Organism: Phylloscopus whistleri; assembly: GCA_017589585.1. NCBI lineage: Eukaryota > Metazoa > Chordata > Aves > Passeriformes > Phylloscopidae > Phylloscopus > Phylloscopus whistleri. The sequence goes on along the minus strand of JADMLD010001029.1, from coordinate 47,259 downwards.
CCTCCTCGCAGCTCCCTGGGCTGGGTTTGCAGCCCCTCCTCCTGCCGGATCCCTGGGGCTTTTCCTCCTCCTCCATCCGGACACTCCTTGGGAATGAAAAATCCTGGTTTGGGGAAAAAACAAGAGGAGAGCGCCTTAGGCTGCGGAATCCTCCTTGCCCAAGTTCCTCTCAGGAAATCATTGGGCACCTTGTGTCTGTAAGAACCTCCAAAACACCAAGATTCAGACCAAAAATCCTCCAAATATCAAGACACAGATCAAATACTTTCCAAATATCCAGACTCAGCCAAAACCTCTTCTAAATCATAAGGATATCCCATAAACGGGGGACCCCCAGGGAAGGAAGAAGAGGAAAGTGTCTTGACAAACAGATGCTGGGAATCTGCTTGGAGATAGGGCCAGGCACTTGGACAGAAGGAAGGCACAGAAGAAGCCATCAGTTCCAGAAAATGTTATTAACTGACCACACAGACTGCTGCTCAGCCAAGGTCCTGCTCAATTCATGAACTTGGAGAAGAAGAACAAAGACTTAACAGAGCTGTGAATATCCCTACCTAGACAGAAGTGGGGTGCATATTAAGGGGGGTATGTGGGAGGTGCATTGGGAAGTCTGTACCTCTCAAGTACTTCAGGCAATGGGTAAAGGGAGAGGGAGATGATGCCAGGAAAATCAGGATGAAAAGGAGGCTGCGTCCTCCAACAACGGGAGAGACCCCGTGGGAAACGTCCCATGGCCTCTCTCTTTTTTTATGAATGAAATGACTTGTACAGGACTCCTCTGCCTTCTCTGTGGACACAAACCTCTGGTGATGGGAATTTTTCCACACACCTTGGGGCTGGTCTGGAATTCCTTCCACCGCCCGGGGCAGCAGGCAGTGAGTGGAGCTGAAGGTGCCTCACCCAGTTTGGGTGATCGGCTCCCTTGGGTGGCGGCGGCACCGGGGATTGACTGGGGACCCGAGAGTGTCCAGGAGACAGACGAGTGACAGATCAGGGGGGGTCTGTGAAGGGTCGGCAGGGAGAGAGCACTGAAAATCTCATCAGGGAGGGCACTGGGATCTTCAGGGAGGAAACATGGCAGGGCACCCATGCCAGGTGGAAAAGGGAAAGCCAGGAAGGGGTCCCAGCAAAAGGGATGATGATCCCAAAATATCTCTGAAGGGTCCCTTGGGAGAATGTTGAGGCACTTTGCACATTCTCCCAGAGGGAATTAAGGACATGGACACCCAGGGGGGCAATTAGGGAAGTCAAGAAGGGATTTAGACAACAGGGGAAGGATGGTGTGGGTGTGCTGGGAAGGGAAAGGGTGAAGGGGAGTGTGCATGAATATGGTTAAGGCAAGAAGCAGCAGCAGCAGGAATCGCTGTGGTAAACAAAATGATGGAAAAGAGGAGGAAGATGGGAAATGTGAATTCTATGTGGAAGGATAGAGATTATCCTGGAATGACTCTTGTTTGGGGCGCTGCAGAAATGAATGGTTTTGCAGAAAGCTCAGCGGCTGTCAGAGGATGAGCACCCACAGGCACTCAGGGGGGCTGCAGCAGGGGCAGAAGAAGCCCCTGGAGCACTTGGTCACAAAGGCACAGCAGGGGAAGGCAAGAAGGGAGGAAGAAAAGGCCAAGGGGAAGGCCAAGGCCAGGGCAGAGTTTCTACAGCCCCTGAGGGATCAAGCCCAGGGCCCAAGGGGGCCCCAGCACCCAGGGCACCGGCTCGGCCACAAGGACCTGGCAGAGGCATTGCCCTCCTGGGCAGGGGAGAGCCGACCCAAACAGCCCCTGGGAAGGAATCAGGCTTCCATCTGCAGGGCACAAGGACACTGCAAGCACAGACAGCAGCACCCTCACCAGGAGCAAGTCCACCCCTGCAGGGACATGGATTGGGAGGGGTGGCAGAGCTCCCATTGCACCAGGGACCCACCGCACTGGAGCCCTTGAGAACATTCAGGGTGGCTCTGCATCGACAGGAGGCCTTTCCTCACAGACACAGGGGCCTCTCCATCCACTCTCAATCTCAGACCTATGGGGGGAAAATGCCAAAAATGTCTCTGATTATTCAGGGGATAAGTGGGAAAGATGGACAGGTTTGTTTTATTCAACCACTATTAGCAGATGTGGGGATGGATTGGAAATGCAGGAATTTTTATTTCCTCCTAAATGTGATTGTCATTTACTGGGAAGGGATTTGATGGCTAAATTGGGAATGCAAATTAATATTGGCAAAGGTGATACACAGGCAAGTTCTCCTGTACCTTGGTGACAAATGTCTGGCAAGGTCTGTGCTGAAGTGAACCCAGAAGTGTGGGCAGCCCCAGGGAAATTGGGAAAATCAGATCCCCAGCCTCTCCAAATTCCTCTGAAGCAACCAGGACAAGGGGGGTCTAAAAGCAATACCCCATTCCAAGGGAGGGAAGGAAGGGCTCACAGCCTGGTATTGAGCCCCTGGGAAAGGCAGGGCTTTTGGAGCCAGGGGTCTCTCCCTGTAATGCTCCTATGCTGCCAGGCAAGAAACTGGATGGATGGAGACCAGAAGGAAAGCAGAATTTTTAATTGTTAAATTACTGACACACTGAGGCTCCTGCCCTGGACTGCCCAGAAAGGAAAAAAGAATTTGAATTGTGTGTGGATGTTAAACAGAGCCAGGCCAAAGGAATTCTTGGGCTCAAATGCTGAACCCATTGGCCAGAGAGTGGCCTCATTGTCTGCAGAATTGTGCAGCCACAGCTTGAATGGGAACTGAGGCCTGACAACTGATGGCAGGAGAATCTCTTATTGTTCAACTCTGGCATCAAGTTCAAGCTTTGATAACCAAAAGAGCAGTGCTTGGTTATTGCAGGATGGAACTTGTCCAATGGCACAGAGGGATTGAGAATTGAGGAGAGGGGAAGGGTTTAACCCAGCCTCCTGCTTGAACAGCTGGACAGGGGGGTGGGAAGAAACCCATGACTGCATTCAAGTGACAGAGCTCCAGACCCAGGCTAGGAGAGATTTAGGAGACATTCCCGGGCCTGAGGGAGAAAATCTGTTTAGGGATGGGTCTTCAAGGGCAGGAGAAGGGAAAAGAGTTACAAGACATGCTGTTATTTAGGAAAGGGAATCAGGCAAAGCACAGGTTACCACCCACATGGTCAGCTCAACCGGCAGAGCTGTGTGTGCTTGTGAGAGCCTGGGACTGAAATGCCCTGAACAGGAAGGCTTAAATATCTTCTGCTAACACCATGTCACCTAACAGGGTGGTAAAAGCAACTCTGACTGCTTCAGCAATCACTGAATAACTTATTAAGGTATTTCTAAAACAAATAATTCCAAGAGAAGGGATTGTGGAAGCAATAGTCTCAGATGGGGAACTCATTTTACAGGAAAGATCATTCAGGGGGTTATGGCAGCTTTAGGAACACAATGGGAACCCCACAACCCCTGGCATCCCCAGAGCTCAGGTCAGGTAGAAAGAATGAATGGGGAAATAAAGAAACACCTTTGGAAGCTGGTGATAGAAACCAAGATGCCATGGGTACTGCTTTTGCCATTGGCTTTGCCAAGAATAAGAGCCAGACTCAAAGGAGATACTCAATTCTCTCCCTTGGAATTGGTGTTTGGAATTCCTTACCCTGGTCATTCTCCACTGTGAAAAATGCATATTGGGTGTTTTGGCTCTACGCAGATATTTACTATATGTAATATGCTAGTTAGAAAAGTTATGCAATATTAACATTTGAAACGAATGGTGGATGTGGTTTTTAACATTAAGTTTTGGTAAAAGTTTGTGTGTAAGGTTTTTTTCTCTTAGCTTAAGGGAGAGGGCCTGTTCCAGGTGAATGTTTTACAGGAGATAAAAAAAAAACCCCTCTCCCTCTTCAGACAAAAGAATGCATCTCTCAGAACGCAGACGCTCCCAATCAACAAAAGCATGATCCTATGTCGCCAAAAGGCTTAAGCCAAAGACTCTTGAAAAACAAGTTTGTTGATAAAGCATGCATAATTATGAGGTTTCAGTCCTCAAAAAGAAGCCGTTTTTGAGTAAAGATCGCCTTTCTCTGTCCTGACATGGAGTCGGGAGGAGAAAGGACATTGCTTACCTATTTTCTTTGCCCCTTTTATTGTCTCCTTATTTGTCCTGTCTCTAAAACTTTTTAAACTTTTATTTGTATTAATTTTCTTTTTGTAACCAATTTTATTCTTTATTAAATTTTCATAAATTTCTAAAAATGAGTGATTGGCATTTATCACAATTGGTAGCAGAGGATGGTTACAAAAATACCTCACTGTCAGTGCTGTGTGAGGATTAGAAACTCGGGGAGACGCGTCCTGCCTCCTTTTTAGGCAGCCCTGAGGCTCTTCCTAGCAGAGCACCCCAGACAGAGGTAAGATCCAAGGACAGAGGGAGACAATAGGGCAAAAAAAAAAAAGAATTCCGCGGTGATTAGCTCTTAACATCAGCGTGTACACGAAGAAAAGAAGCACCAACGACAAAAGGAGTGGTAAGCAATTGCGGAAAATTGGAGGGGTTTCGCGGTGTGGAACGGGGGAGATTGTGTGTGTGTGTCTGAGAGGAAGGCTGGAGTAGACCCAGACTTTCCAAGCGAGTGCGGAGTTCTCGATGCTGCGTTTCCGTCATACCGCGAGGTTTGCGGCCAGTAAAAGGACGAAAGTGAATGGTGAAACGGAGTGAAAGAACCCCCCCAGGGAAAAAGGTGAAGTGTGTAAGAGAGTGTGTAAAAAAGGGGACCCTGAAAGCGTAAGCTAGGATTAAACCGCGTTTCCGGAATTGAGGGAGCTGGCGGAGGACTCTTGAGAAGGGTCATATATCGGCCAGGGTCGCTTTTAAAGGACAAATACTCCCGGATATTTAGGGTTAACCCACACTACCAGATTAAGGGTTGGCTGAGGACTCTTGAAAAGGGTAATATATTGGCCAGGAGACATTTCTGAAATGTAATAAGCCCAAGAGGATCTGGAGTGGGATTCTGCAGAGTTTAGATATCCCCAAAACCTAAAGGCTACCTGGTTGAGGGGGTGTCGGTGGAAAATTTTGGCCAAAGACGAGTGTGAGAGATAAAAGGTACCTTGTGGTTAGTATTGTTGTGTGTGAGATTGAATGAAAAGTAAAATACAGTAAATGTGGAATAAGTTGAGAGGTAAAAGGAGACCAATTTTTGTTTTGTGTGTTTTTAGTTTTTATTTTGTTGTGTGTTTTTTGTTCTGTTGTGCTGTCTTTTTGTGAGTAAGCTTGTAGGTGAAAAGTGTTTGTGTTGTGGAGCTTATTTGTGTTACTGTCTTTTTGTGAGAGAAATGTGTGTGAATAGAGAAGCATTTAGAGTGTTAAGTTAGATGGTTTAAAAGGGTAGAATTGCTGGAGTGTTGGAGAAGTGAAAGATGTTTGAGCAAAGGGGGGAAAGAACTGAAGTTAAGCTAGAGTCGTTATATGTAACAAAGACAAGAGACGGCCCGCAGCCCCCCCCAGGCTGGCCACGCTGCAGGCGGCACCTGTCCCGGCCCCTGTGGCACCGGGGACACCTGTCTGTTCCCTTGCCAGCCAAACCAGCGTGTGTTGAATTAAGTTGTAGTGTGTTGTAAAATCTAAATTTTTGGAAGTATGTGTTAGTAGGTTTTGTAAGAAGGGGAATGTTGGAATTTGTGTTGATACTGAAAGAAGGTAGAATGCATATGAGAAGTGTGTATTTGCATGAGAAGAGATAGCTTGGTAGTTTGGGGAAAGATTTAAGAATGTGATAAGAAGTGTAGAGAGTTTGTAACAGAGTAAAAGCCTATTGAAAGAAAGAGAAGGCATGTATTGATGGCTTGTGGAAAAGTTTTGTAAAGAGAGTGGTGTTAGTGAATGTGGATGAAAGAAAAGTATAGAGAGTGTTTTTTCTTTTTATTTGTTGTGGATTCTTGGAAGAAGTGGTTTGTAATTGAGAAGTGGTGTGAGAGAAAGGAAAGAAAAGTAGCTCTTGTGAGGGTAAAGGGAAGCTGAACAAAGACCACGGGAGGTAGAGAAGAGAGAATATTAAAAATGAATTTGCTAGGCTTGAAATGAATTTATAGATTCAAAGGAACAGAGTAATTCAGAAGAACAAAGAGAGTGAAGGAAGGGGAGCAGGAGAGGGAGAAAGAGAAGGGATGGGACCCCCTGGAGGGTGTAGTGTGGTTCCGTTCCCCATCCCGGGCGGCGGTTCCCTGGCGGCGACCCCAGCGGCCGTGCCGGGTCCGGGCCCTTTTCTCCCCCCTCCGGTAGTGGATCCCTGTCCGCCTGAGACGGCAGGGGCGAGTTCCCCACCCCCTCCCTCCACGGCTGTGGGTTCGCGCGGTTTTTTTTCGCCCGCTGTGGCGGTGGCGGCAGCGGGGGGGAGGGGTCCCTCCCGTTCCCTGCCGGCGGGTGCGGCGGGTTCACCGGCTTTTCCACCCCCTGCGGTGATAATACCACCAGCGGTAGCTGTTCCCCGCTCGCCCGCACCGGCCATGGGCCCTTCCCGTCCCCCATTCCCTCCCGGCAGAGGCAGATGAGCCCTTCCACCCTTCCCCTCCCCCGGCAGCGGGTCTCCAGCTGCCGGCATACGGCGGAAGCCCGCCGGTCCCGTTCTCGGTAGCCTCAGTAGCAATTTCAGCTCCGGCGATGCGGGGCGCCGCTGCCGCGGCTCCATCTTTGCTAGAGTCGGCAGCTCCGGTTGCCATAAGTGCTGCTAGCACGACCGCATGGCCACATGGCTAAGACAGGAAATAGCTACCCCCCGGAAGTTCCGGTGGTAAATTACCTCGGAGGACCAAGATTCTATGGTTAAAAAAAAAACCTCCAAAAACTCCCCTTAAGAAAAATACTATCTAACCAGAAATAAGGGAAAAGGGAGAGATTAAAACATCTATTTTTTTCCTAAAAAGACAACCAACTTGGTATCATTAATGAAAAGCCCAAAAGCACCCCTTCCCGGGGAAGGCTTCTTTGTGTTTTTTTTTTAGCAACAAGAACTTCAGGAAGTGAAGAGAAGAAAACTCAAGAAATACGAGAAAAGAGAGTAAAAAACAGCTACCGACACCTAAGGACTGGAAAGAATACACAAGAACCAAGAGGAAAACCTGACATGATAAAAAGGACTGATAAATAAGTTGCATATGTAATCCCTATGTGCATTTTGAATATTTGTACTGTTGTAACATCTAAGTAATACATAGCAAAAAGGAGAAGGGAGTAAAGCCTGAGACCCTGTGTAATAAGTGCTTAAAAAAAAAAAAAAGACTGCAAATTGACCGTGGTAATCTTAGCCCTTGATACAAACCTGAGAATATTGAAACGAAGCTCCCAAATTTGGCATTTAATTTATAAAAAAGAGGATCAAAAGAAAATTAGAGGAAAAAGTTTACCCAAGTATCAAAAGACCAGTAAAAAGTTCCCTGTGGTCGCTCCAAGCAAAATACCTCCTAGAATATAATTCACAGCTCGAGGGGGGGAATATAGGACCCCAGATACGAGCCTCTGCTACAGAGAAGATAACTTTCCCCAGCCGGTGGATGCAAACCACTAGGGCGTGGGCAGATGTAGAGAGTGTCTCCAAGGGGGAGATCCTAATTTACCCCAAACCTGGCTGTGTACGGTGTTGCTGGAGCAGTGCCAAAATAGAGAGAAAAGGCTCTGACCTGGCCTATACTTTCTGCATAGACCAAGAAAGCAGGGAAGCTAACAGAGAACTATCAGAACCCCAAATTCGAAACATTGTATGCTATTTGCAACATAAAAGGGAGATTACTTTCTTTATCCAAAGGACAAGGCTAAGATACCGTTAAATAAAATAGAGTTTGAAGCAATAAATAAGAGTATATATGTATATTGAACTAATATAAGAAATAGTTATAGAATTGAGTTTGACAAATTAACAGACTGTTTTGTTGTATTAAATTTGACAATTGTGGTGAGATCATAAGAAAGGGAACAATAAATATTGCTCGAGCCAAAAATATTATAAAAAGATAAAAAGGGGGGATTGTGAAAAATGCATATTGGGTGTTTTGGCTCTACGCAGATATTTACTATATGTAATATGCTAGTTAGAAAAGTTATGCAATATTAACATTTGAAACGAATGGTGGATGTGGTTTTTAACATTAAGTTTTGGTAAAAGTTTGTGTGTAAGGTTTTTTTCTCTTAGCTTAAGGGAGAGGGCCTGTTCCAGGTGAATGTTTTACAGGAGATAAAAAAAACCCCCCTCTCCCTCTTCAGACAAAAGAATGCATCTCTCAGAACGCAGACGCTCCCAATCAACAAAAGCACGATCCTATGTCGCCAAAAGGCTTAAGCCAAAGACTCTTGAAAAACAAGTTTGTTGATAAAGCATGCATAATTATGAGGTTTCAGTCCTCAAAAAGAAGCCGTTTTTGAGTAAAGATCGCCTTTCTCTGTCCTGACATGGAGTCGGGAGGAGAAAGGACATTGCTTACCTATTTTCTTTGCCCCTTTTATTGTCTCCTTATTTGTCCTGTCTCTAAAACTTTTAAAACTTTTATTTGTATTAATTTTCTTTTTGTAACCAATTTTATTCTTTATTAAATTTTCATAAATTTCTAAAAATGAGTGATTGGCATTTATCACATCCACCACGTGCAGGGTGCAGATAAGGGAGGCATATTTCAAGCAGTCTGTGGCCAGAATCCTGTCTCCTGTGAAATCTCTCCCACAGGAAGCTGGGCTGGCACAGACCCTGCCTTGGGACTTTGCTGCTCACAACATCCAACCAGGACATCAGGTCCTGCCCAAGGAGTGCGAAGAAGCACCACTGGTGGCCAAGTGGCCTGGCCCATCCCAATTGTCCCTGAGCACAGAAGCCCCAGCACAGCTGAACACAGGGGGACCCCTCACCCTGGGCTCAGGGTCTCTGAAGCCCCCGAGATTTGGACTTCCCGGCTGCAGGAGGAGGATGGGAGGCTTCGAATGCCCCTGCACTGAAGGCAAGAGAGCAGCAGCCAGGGCTCCACAGCCCCGGGGGAAGCCCCTGTGCCTGCCCACAGATCCTCTGCTGGAATGCTCTGCCTGAGCACCCTCCCTTGGCATCTCCAGGCACTGTGGGCCAATCCTTGCTGCCACTGCTGCAGCTTCAGTGCTTTCTGTGCCTGCACTCGCCACAGGGGCTGGGGAGACAACGGGAGAATTCCACTCTGGGGCTCAGGCAGACTCACACACTGAAATGGCTGGGACTAGATTAGAACATTAGAGTGGTTTTTTCTTAATAATTCTACTTTTATCTTGTCAGTTAGGTTTGGGCTAGTGGTGTGAGAATTAGTTTTTAGTCTTAGGAGAAGCAGTAGCAAAATATCTTTATGGCTTGGGATGTTTTTTCTGTATGTATGTGTGTGGCTGTTAGTGATGGCAAAATTTTGGTGTGTGTTTTTCAATGTTCACCTTTTGGTTGCATTTTGCAAAACTAGAAGAGCTTTAAGGGTGACCCTTTAAGTCCTAAACACTTAAAAATGATTAAAAAAAAAAATCATCAAGTGGCTTTTGGAGGAGGCCACATTAATGTCACCGGATGACTGCCCTGGAAGAGAAGCTTCAGTTCCAGCCAGCTTGGAAAAGAGCTTTAGAAATGCAAATTAACACTGCTGGGGAAAAGAGTGGACAAAGCACCAGGGGCTTCTTCCCTGGGGCAGGAATTGGGCTGATTCCCTCTGTCCCTCAGCCCAAGCTCTGCCTGCTTACAAAGACAGAATTTGCATAGCTAAAGGCAGAGCCCAGAGTGAGGATCTCTGACTCTGCAACAGAAAGGGGTTAAATTGCAAAGGAAAACATCAAGAATGTTACGAAAACTTCTCGTAAAAAAATGTATGGGTGTGGGGGAATCATCCTTCTACCCACTCTAACATGTGCTGGCATTGTCTATGTTATACAGGGTGTATCAGACCTCTGGGTGCTTTTAGTTACCACAAGTTCACCGAAATCAGCTGGAAATCAAAATTTACCATTTAATCAGAGAAAAGCGGACAATTGACGCACCCCACGCAGGAGGGAGCGCCTCAAAAATGGGGAAAAGATGAACGGCCACCAGAACAAATCCTACAACACCACGGAACAGCTCCTGGGAACCCGAACGAATTCATATCAGGTGCCAGAGAAGGCATTTATAATTCGAATTGCATAATTAGATTATAAGCTGTCCTCGAAATAATAACCACTCAATCCACTCAAACGATGAACGCGACATTTCACATTTATGATGGTATCAGATTATCTATTAGCCCAGGCACCCGCGGGAAGGAGACCGCGGGCAGCCGCTCCCGCAGCGCCCTCAGGGCACGGGGAACACGGCGCGGACATGGCACAACCGAGCCACAGCCAGAGCCCCCTGCCGCCCCCTCCGCCCGCAGCCAGCCCCGAGCCCCGGCACAACCCACCGCGGCTCCCACCTGCGCCTGGGCCGCCTCCGAGCTCCGCCGCCGCCTCACCGGGCTCTGGCCGCTGCCGCTGCTCCAGCACAGACGCTCAAAAAATGGCGCGTCCGCGGCCGCCAGGGCCGGCACCGGGGCCGCGCTTCTCCCCGCTCTGCCCAATCAGCGCGCAGCGAGAGCCAAGAGTGACGGCAGATCCAGCCAATCGCAGCGAGCGGCGGGCTCTGCACACGGCACAGCCTCTCAGGCCCCGCCCCCGGGCTGTCTGAGGGCAAAGCCGCAGATCAGGAACCGCCCTGGGACAGGACCGGGCCCGAGCCGGGATTGAGCTCAAAACACAAACAAAGTTCTCCGCACCTCCCGGACCGCCTGGCCCAGCCCTGCGTGTTCGCTGGCACCAGCTCAGAGGAAAACCCTCAGTTTTCCTACCCGTAATTAGGAGCATCAGTGTATGGCTTGAATTTCCCCCAAAAAGGGAAAGAACAAACCAAACTCAAGTGAGTTGCGGCCCCCCACCCATCCCGGGGGGTTCGGCCCCTCACCTTTCACCCCCAAGAACAGCGCCGGGACTGGGCGGGTCCGAAACGGGACTGGGGGGGGCATAGGGGGCTCCCCAGTACCGAGGGGGACCCTTGGGGCTCGGTCCTGCCCTTCTCCCCGCCATTATCAGTGGGGACCGCCCTTATCACCAGGGTCCACCCCCCCGAAAATTACCGGGACCCTCCCATTGTCTGCAACCCTCCTTCAACGACCCCCCCAAAGCTCTGGGACCCCTCCAATCCATGAGCACCCCCAGTGCGCCAGGACCCCCCACTCACCGCCCCTCTCCCACCCATGGGAACTCCCCCCCACCGCGCCCCCCCAATCACCAGGACCCCCCCAAGTCATGGGACCCCCGCACTCACCACGCACCCCCCCTCGGAATCCCGCGGGCCACCCCATTGATTGAACCCCCCCGGAACGCCCCAGCCCCGCCCCCCTCGGCCCCCCGACCTCCCGGCCCGCGTTGGGCCCCGCCGGGGCCGGGCTGGCTCCACCCCCCAGGGCCGCCGCTCGGCGGAGCTGTCAATCAACGCCGATCGGTCTCGTGGCCACGCCCACAGAGGGGTGACAGTGGGGGTGGGTACACTGTGCCGTGTGCAGAGCCCGCCCTTGGCTCACTGCCATTGGCTGATGGTGCCGTCACTGCTGGTTCTCCCTGCGCGCTGATTGGGCAGAACGGGGAGAAGCGCTGCCCCGGTGCCGGCCCGCGGGCGGCCCTGCCGCCGTATAGGCGCCATTTTGTGGGCGTATGTGCGAGCACGAGAGCGGCGGCAGCGGCCGGAGCCCGGGGAGGCGGCGGCGGAGTTCGGAGGTGGCCCCGGCGCAGGTGGGAGCCGCGCTGGGTTGTGCCGGGGCTCGGGGCTGGCTGCAGGCGGAGGGGGCGGCAGGGGGCTCTGGCTCGGTTGTTCCGTGTCCGCGCCGTGTTCCCCGTGCCCTGAGGGCGCTGCGGGAGCGGCTGCCCGCGGTCTCCTTCCCGCGGGTGCCTGGGCAGGAGCCGGTGCCGGAGCAGCGCTGGCTCGTCCCGGTTCCTGTGGGTAGGACGGAGGCGGCTGCGCTGTCCCTGGGCCTGTGCGGGAAAATTCGCATGGCCGGAGGTTTCTGTGGCCGAAGGAGACAGAGGAGTCCTGTCAAAGTGACTTTATTGATGAACAAAGGGAGAGGCCATGCGGCATTTACCATGCGGTCTCTCCAAGTGTTGTAGTGCGCAGCCTCTTTTTTATCCTGATTTTTCCTTCTGCATCTCCCTCTCCCTTTGCCTGATGGCGAAGTTCCTTGGAAAGTTCAGACTTCCCGATCCGCCTGCTGCATGTCCTCGTTAATGTGCACCCCCCTTTTGTATAACATCCGATATTCCTGGCTCTGTTCAGGCTTTGTTCTTCTTCTCCATGTTCAGGAATTCAGCAGGATCTTGGCTGAGCAGCAGTCCGTGTCAATGAGTAACATTTTCTGAAACTGATGGTTTCTCGTGTTCCTTCCTTCTCTCCAAGTCCCTGGCCCTATCTCCAAGCAGATTCACTCATTGACTCTGTTTTTTCTTCCTGGGTCCTCTTTGGTTTTGGGATTATTGTCAGTGATCTCAATTCTGAGAAAAACGAAAATTCAATCTTAGAATATTTTCCAAAAGTCCAGTAAGGGAAAAAACAGGACAATGTCCAGCGCTGGCATGTTCCTGGCCATCAGCCAAGGAACACCCTGCACATTAAGGCAGCCTTATCTCTGTGCTGTTCCTCTACTGAGGTACATACATATTCATGAGTTTCCTGGCTATTCAAACATTCCTGGCAGCTTTTGATGGTTTAGAAACTTTTCTTTTTTTTGGTTTTCTGCTCTGGCTTATCTGCAGAACATCCTGCAGATCAGGTAAATCTATTTTATTTCTTCTTGTGGCCTCATCCTGTTGTTTCACACTTCCCTGAGAGCGAACAGTTCACAGACTCTTCTCTCATCCTTCTCGGGTGCTCTGGTTTGTGTTGCCCTTATCTCATCCCTTGGAGAGGTCAGTCAGCAGCTGTGAGAAACAACCTGATTGCTTTATACAGTTCTCTGGGTTACACACAAGTATTTGACCATTTTCTATTTTGCTAAGGCCTACAGCACAATACATTCATCCCATTATTAGTTCTATCAGCTGTAAGGTGTCTACATCAACATAATTCCCTTTGCAGCTGAACCCATTTCTGTTGCAGAGTCAGAGATCCTCCCTCTGGGCTCTGCCCTTGGCTGTGCCAATTCCAGCTGTGCAAGCAGGCAGAGCTTGGGCTGAGGGACAGAGGGAATCAGCCCAATTCCTGCCCCAGGCAAGAAGCCCCTGGTGCATTTTCCACACTTTTCCCCAGCAGTGTTAATTTGCTTTTCTAAAGCTCGTCTTCCAGAGCAGCCATTGAATGACTCACATGTGCCCCTCCCAACAATCTGCTTTTCTTTTTTTGCCTTTTTCTTTTTTTTTACAACAATATTTCATTAGCTGTTTTTGAGTTAAAGTGTCACCTTTAAAGCTCTTCTGGGTTTCCAAAATGGAACTTAAAGGTGAACTTTGAAAAACCCATATACCAATATTTTGTGATCACTGAGAGCCACACACAAACATACACAAAAATATTCCAAAGTAACCAAGTTTTTTTTCTTCTTCTTCTAGGACTAAGAATTGATTCCAACACTCTTGGATCCAACCTCACAATATAAAAGTAGGTGTATTACAAAAAAATTAATTTAATGGTGTCATCTTGTCATGAAAACTGTGGGAAAAGCAAAAATGCCCCAACAATATTTTTAGTGTTAGAGAGTCAAGGCATTACTTGATTCTGGCCAGGATGGGCAACAGAAATCATTTCATCCACACATAGCCCGGTATGCAGAGAAAATCATTCCAGGACATGGGAGTTTTACTGGATTTTTCCTAAACTTTTTACAGTCTGAACCCATAGAAATCCCTTGGTTTAATGTTCATTGCTTCCAAGTTGCTGAGTTCTCAGTATTTGATTTCCTGTTGGACCTGGATTTCTTTGCCTCTGATGTTAATTAGGTCTGCACTCCTGGATTTCCTTCTCAGCCTTTTCCAGACCAGGTGTCTGCAGCTCTTCCAGGGGCAGTGTCTGGGGTGGGTGTTGGTTGCTGTTTGCTGATGGTGGTTGATGTTTTGTTGATGGTCGTTCTCTCTGTGGGGATCTTTTGGGCTCTTCCCAGTCTGTTGAGATGTTCAACTCATCTCTGTTGAGTGGTGTAACATCCCTTAAAATCAAACCTTTAAAATTCCTTTCCCCAGGGCAAAGGCAAACGCAGCCTGAGTGGAGAAATAAAATAAAAATTAATTTTAAAACTGGTATATTTTCCAGCAATCTAATCCCAGCCAGCCCCGTGTGTGAGTCTGACTGAGACCCAGAGTGAGCTTCACTGGGCTAAATGCTGGTGATTAGGGTTTTTGCAAGGAGTAGAATCTTTGTATTTTAGCCGAGGTTTTGGCTAGATCTTGATGTTTGGGGAGGTTTTCATCTCTCTTGATGTTTGGAGGATTTTGGGGCTGAATCTTGGTGTTTTGGAGGTTCTTACAGACACAAGGTGCCCAATGACTTCCTGAGATGAATTTAGGCAAGGAGGAACCCCCAGCCTAAGGCTCTCTCCTCTTGTTTTCTCCCCAAACCAGATTTTTTCATTCCCAAGGAGTGTTCGGATGGAGGAGGAGGAAAAGCCCCGGAGCTCCCGCAGGAGGAGGGGCTGCAAACCCAGCCCAGGGAGCTGCGAGGAGGAAAGACCCCCCCTGTGCCAGGAGGGCGGCCAGAGATCCAGCCAGAGCTCAGAGCTGGAGGAGAAGCCTGATGGAGGGGAGAAGCCCCACAAGTGCTTGGAATGTGGGAAGGGTTTCAGGTACAGGTCCAAACTGATCCGGCACCAGAGGATCCACACTGGGGAATGTGGGATGAGCTTCAGAGTAAGCTCAGAGCTGATCTGACACCAGGTGATCCACACTGGGGAAGGGCCCTACAACTGCTTGGAATGTGGGAAGAGCTTTGGACGCAGCTCCAACCTGAAATACCACCAGCGCATCCACACCGGGGAGAGACTTTACGAGTGTCCCGAGTGTGGGAAGCGGTTTCAGACCAGCTCTGATCTCCTCAGACATCAACAGATTCACACGGCGGAGAGGCCCTTCCGCTGCCCCGACTGCGGGAAGGGCTTCAAGCAGGACTCCACCCTCACTGTCCACCGGCGCATCCACACTGGGGAGAGGCCCTACGAGTGTCCTGAGTGTGGGAAGAGCTTCTCACACAGCTCTCACTTGACCAGACACCAGCAGAGCCAACACTAAGGGAAGCCCTGGGAGTGCCCTGAGAGCAGGAAGAGCTTCGTGCGCTGCTCCAGCTCCATCTCCCGTGGGAGGATTGGCGTTGGATGATCCCCAGTGACCCCGTTGGGCAGAGCCCTGGTGATCCGTGGTCCTGGTGATCCCTGTTGTGAAGACCCCTGGCTGGGGGGGCTCCACATCTTCCTGGCTCCCCATGGGCACCTGGATGAACGCAGGGGCAGGAACATTCATCGAGACACAGACAGACACTGGGAATTCCTTGGGGAGAGTGGATTTGTTGACTTTCAACCCCAGAAAATCTTTTTTGTTCAATCCTATCTTCTGGGGCATCAAGGAATACTGGATAGTCTTGGAGGTCTTTTTCAACCTCAGAGATTCCACAATTTTCATTTCCTAGTGCCCAAGGGTGTCCTACGATGACGTTATGATGTTTGTATCCTCAATCGTCTGTTGGGTTTATGCTGCATATTACACTCTGTTTCTTTAATATTGGATCTGAGAGTAAAAAGCCGGAGAGAAGCTTTGTTTTGAAGTTTGTTTTCAGAAACCTTCCTCCTCCAGGCAGGCCTTGAGAGTGCGAGTCAACAACATACAGATGTGAGATGGAGAGGGGTTTTTTTTTCCCTCTCTCTTTTTCTCTTCTTTTTAGTTAGTGAATCTGGCAGAGGCAGAGAAACTTCAGTTTTCTATTTCCTCTTTTTTTCTTTTTTTCCCTTTTTTTCACCTTCTTTTGGAACTGTTCAAACCTCCCCAGACTGAGGACCCGGGGGGTGGCAGGGGGAGCTTGCACCTGGGACCCACCAAGATCTGCCCTGCACAGCAACTTCTCCCAGCACCAGAGGGACTGAGAACAGAGTAACCACCTACAGGAGGGACTTCTTTCCTAATTTGTCATCTCTTCAGAGCGGCACAAAGTTCTTGTCATCAGGTATTGTTCAATTTATTGTGCTGGGGAGTGCTTTGCCAGTTTAATAAACAGGTTTTTCTTTCCACTTCTCTCTGAGGAGGTCTCTCCTGAACTGGTTGGGGGAGGGGAGGGAGGGCCCCTTAGGAGGTTTCCTCCCAAATTTGCCCTAAACCACTACACATCTCTTGCTCATCTCATGGTCTTTATGGCCATGGTTAAATCATGGTCACCTCATGTTAACGTCATGGTCACCTCATGATCTTGATCACCTCATGGTCATGGTCATGAAATGCTCATGGTCATCAAATGGTCATGTTCATCTTGTGGTCAACTCGTGGCCACAGTCATGTCATGGTCACAGTCGTAGTTGTGTCATGGTCATTTCCTGAGCACCATCATCTCATGTTCATGGTCTCCTGATCACAATCACCTCATGCTCATGGTCATGGTCCTCTCATGGGTACAGTCTCATGGCTGTGGTTGTGTCATGGTCATCTGATCGTCACAGCCCTCTCATGGTCATGATCATCTCATGGGCATGGTCACAGTCATGGTCATCACAAGGTCATGGTCATCTCATGGTGTCTAGGTTTGAACGACAGGAGGAGCCTCCCTTGGAACAGGGAGTTCAAACCCCCTTCCTGTGAATTATTATAATTTTGAAAATTCAGGGGCTCTCAGGCACAGGTATGGGGACAGGAATCACAGTTCTTTATTGGTGTGTATAACCAGGCAAACAAACAACACCAACCACAGCATTGATAACAAACAGGACCAGGAACCCAGGAACAGCTTCCGTGAGCGCGGCACTTTTCCCTGGGGTGCAGTTCCGGGCACAGCCGGCAGGGGCGCTGGTGGCTCCTGGTGGGCAGGGCAGGTGCGATGATCCCCCCGCGGCTGCAGGGGGCGCTGTGGCGCGGGCTCGGGGAGCGCGCGGTGATGGTGCCTTTGTCCGGGCCGGGCAGGGATGGAGGAGAGGCGTTGCTTCACAGAGCCCTGGGGCTGCCGATCCCAGTGCCCCCGCAGGACTCTCGGAAGCAGCAAGCTGGGCCAGCAAGATGTCTCAGCAGGCAGGGGGTGCGGGGCTATGATGCAGCGAAAGCTTGGAGCAGTGCTGAAGAAGCAGCAGGGGGGGGACAGCAGCAGCCCAGCTCCCAGCAGGGCAGAGATGGTTGAGCTCAAGATCCCAGGCACTCGAGCAGAAGGGGATAGGTCCCTCTTTTAGTGAGGTGGGTGTTAATAAGTCCCAGATCAGTGGCTGCTCTTGCAGGCAAAGGTTCGCCCCACAGTAGAAGAAAGCAGGACTGATCTGGGCTCCAGGGGCAGCAGTGAATTCCCTTCCCCAAGCAGCAGCTCCAAAGCCAAGAGAGTGACAGAGCCAGCAGCTGCTCCAGCTCCATGTTTTACCTGCCCAATTCTCACGGTATCTCTGCCCCTTGGAGACAAACTTCCAGATAATGTTGCATTGTGCCTTTAACATTACCCTAGGGTTTCCAAGGTGGGTTCGCTTTGGGGTTTCTCCCTCCCCAGGACAGAATTACCTGGCCAATCCAAAGGGGTTTGATTTTAGTATAAGAGGTCTCCTTGCCACCCCTGGAAAAATTCTGAGGTTGTCGAAAGGATTGGCCAGAAGAGAAATGGCCCACCCCTCCCAAAGGTGATTTGACCCTTAGGCTGCCCTTCTACCCTTGGGTCACACCCCTCCCTCTCGGATTGGTCAGTTCACTGCCCTTCCCCCTTCCCCCTCTCCTGGGTAAAAGCTGGGGAGAGCTGCATGGTCTTTGTTCTGCCCTGGAAGTCACACTGTTCAGAAGTCCTGCAGAGACTGGAATAAACCTCTGGATGAAACTTCCACGCGGATCCGGTCTCCTATCTTCACTGATCGTCCTGCCTTTCTGAGAGGGTCACGCAGGATTTATCCTGCCACAGCTCGCCGCAGCACCCCAGGCCCGATGCTGCCTGGAGCCTTGGGACTGTTATATGTGTGTCCCGATAATTGACTGGACACAAGCCCAATTAAATAATATTGGAATTTATTGAGCAAGCAACAGTAAGCAAAACAGCGCTGGGCGGCCGGGGGATCTCCTGTCCCACCAAGGCTCACGACCACCACCCGAGAGTCCCCGCTCTTTTATACTTTGCAGCTTCCTGTGATATGTATATCCTTCTGTTTCCTTTGTGCTTAGGCGAAGTGTTGCTGGGGAGTTCTTCATCCGCCTCCCGGTAATGGTGGTCGGTAATGGTGGTCGTGGGAATGAAGTATGTAGCTATTCTTCTGCAAAAAAAGCTAGTTAGTCAGTTTTTAGTTCTGCTTATCTTTTGTTTACTTTGCCGGATGATGAGATCACAAGGTGCTTCCGTAACTCAGTTCAGTGAACACTTACTTGTGGTAATTTATTACAATTCCCCCTTTTTCTTTTTTTTTGTTCACTGAACTGCTGCAACTCTTGCTGGCTCAGAATCAGAGCTTCGGCTCCTATATGTTCGTTTTCAATTGGCTTATACTTGGCTTGGATGAGCATCAAGTGCGCTGCTTTAATCTACTCCTTACTATTTCGATTAATTTATTGAATATCCTACAGCTATCAAGGTAGCGACTGTTAGGGCAGTGAGAGTGATGGGTTCTTGTTTCTGCAAG
This sequence comes from Phylloscopus whistleri, assembly GCA_017589585.1. Lineage (NCBI taxonomy): Eukaryota > Metazoa > Chordata > Aves > Passeriformes > Phylloscopidae > Phylloscopus > Phylloscopus whistleri. The sequence goes on along the minus strand of JADMLD010001029.1, from coordinate 28,507 downwards.
TGATGGGAATTTAGGTGATCATACATGAAATTTTCTGAGTGGTATATTATTCTAGGGATAATAGTCACCTGTACACAGTATTCTTCACTCTCATTGAATAGTTTAAGGGATAGACAAGGGGTGACTCTTGTCTTGGAACAAATCCATTTGGTATTACTGTCTGGTACTAGCCAGTCTGGAGGTGGTGTTTTTCTTTTAGGGAGGTTATTATTCCGCACAGGTGTTGTCTACTTGGGGGCACGTTAGCTATACACCTTCCTTTCCTAGATACGTTCTATAGGCACTGGGATGGGTTATATTTGAACTTGGATTAAGTTCTGTTTTATCGGTAATATTTAAGACTGGGGCCTTTGTTATGTGCGGAACTTCTGGGTCTCTCAGATGTCTAATAACTGGGTTGGGACTAACTGCTTGTGGTTCAGGTGTTACCACTTCTTTCTTGATAAGGAACAATCCGCCTCTATTAGTACCAGACTTCTAGAATCTCACGCCTCATGTTTTTCCAGTTATTCAACCGGGATCCATAAGCTTAGATATGTTCACATATATGAATTTGCAATTTACTTTGCCTAGTGGGATGCTACGCCGGAGGCCCAGCTGAATGCCACCATATGAATCCTTTTCAGGTGGATTACATTTTTATGGTCCCCACCCTACTTTGAGGAACTTATCAGGGCTCGCTCCCGGGCTCCAGTCAGCTGCAATAGTTTCACATCCCCAATACGCACAGTAATAATGCCCTGGACTATTGCAATATCCTTTTCCCAGGATTTGAACTTGGACAGATGTAGAATCCCTTCAGATTCGGACAGGATTCTATGGGCACTATTTGACACAGAGTAGGTGTAAAACTAGGGACTCCGGGGGTAGTAATTGTCTGAATCACCTGCTGGTCTTCCCCCCTAACTAGAGATCATTTAAATGGTTGGTGTTTATACTGATCAATTTTCGTCATTACTAAATCACAGAACATTACAAATACCATAAGTCTTAAAGCATGCCATGAAAGGTGGGAGTCTTTCTGTCTACATATTACTCTTAAATTTTCTTTTGACCTCAGGGGCTTGCTAGAGCTCTTGCCTGTGGAGTCATAGGTGCCTTTTTCTAGTGATATGAGGCAGCTTTTCCAGCATTTTTGCACAGTCCCATTCATGGGACTTTGTTCTCCACGCTTTCTTACCCTTCTGCCTCGCCCGTCGACTCGGTTGCTTTGAGCCACGGGGGGTACCATCTTCTTGGCAGCAAGAGTATTCTTCAGGAGCATTAATGCTGGTAGATTTTGTTCACTTGCCTCTGCTTATAAGATTCCCAATTTTTAACTTTTCACTAAAGGTATATCGCACCTGACTCTTTTCAGAACCCTACGGCAACACCCCTTTATAATTTCTGCTACAAATGGGATTGGTTCATTGGAATGATAACAATAATATTCAGACCGAATTCCATATACAAATTTCTCACCATTCATTGGAACCTTCTTTAATTTCTCTTCTTAATACTTTAAAGTCTAAGGCAAATTTCGAGATTTCTCTTTCTTGTTTCCAACAAGGGCTGCACACTCCAGAAGGAGGGTATCCCTGTTGACAATGGAACCACCACCGTTCTCGGCACACCTTACAAATAAAGCATGCAAAAAGGTAACAATTGCAATCAGGATTTTTCACATCTAATTCTAATATCGCTACTATTTACATGCGATTCAGTTACTTCATGATAATTGCTCATGCATATTTTCCTTACTGATCAGTTCATTTATGTCATTTTAAGTGTGATCTTTGAATCTCCAGGTATGCTGATAACTTGCCAGGAAGAGAAGTCTTGGACAGGCCCTTTTACTTGGCTTGCATTAGTCTACCCTCTTTCGGCTGTCCAGATAGCAGTTTCATCAGTTCAGAGGAGGCTTTCGATGAAGCTCAGATAACATTTCTTGGAACTCTGAAAAATACTTGGGAATTGTGAGACAGCACTGGCTCAAACCACCGAGGCAGTGCAGAGACTAGCTGGAGAGGTAGCCTGGTCTGAGAGATGCATACGCAGTTAGAGAACAAAAGAAGGTCTTGAAATGACACGTGTCTTGTTGATAATAACACAAAGAGATGGTAAAGTACACGAAAAGCTGGCTATAAGACAATAATATCAACTTATGAATAATGCCTATTATCGTATCAGTAAATTCACAGTATGTCATTAATATTGTTACAGCAGACTTCACAATTGAGATAGAGATGGGTCAAGCCACAGGCTCTTGTCTAATAACATGGAAAGGTCTCAGTTTATTCTTCTTTATAATTCAGCCATCCTGATCTTAAGTATTCACTGACTTTTGACTGCAGCAAACTCCCACTGTAGGTTTGTTTTTTTTTTTACAGACTCTGCCTGCTAGTTATCTCTTACTAGAATATGAATACAAGTATTTCCTTGCTGCCTCTCCCTGCAGGCTTTCACCCAGCTCAGCTCTGACTGCAAACTCTCACTGCAGGGCCCAGCTGCAGCCCCAAACTGACCCCACAGCAGATTCCTCACAGCAGTGTCTCTCCCATTTGGTCAGTCTTCTAGTCTTCCCAAACCATTCCTTCCATACCTTCAGTTCCTTTTTCCTTAGGATCTTCCCCTGATTAGCTAGCTCATTCTTTTATCACGCTCATAACACAGCTGTGACTTGTCAGGGGTGAGGTCATCCGTAACTTTTTCTCCTAAAAATATATCAGTCATAACTAGCTGAAAAAGTTGAGATAATATATTTCAGACATTCATGTATATGTAACAGTAAAATTAAACAAAAGAAAATACTGAACAACTTACTAGTAAAAGCTATAATAAGTCAGATGGAATAACACTCAAACCTGGTATAAACAAATTTTGACAGCAATAAAGCTTAACAAAATGAATTCAATAGAACTCTGCCCTAAAAGGATTTTATATTAATAAAATGTAGCTCAATTATTACCTCAGTAAAATAGAAGGTACACTTAGGAAAACTCAATCATTATTAATACTGAATACAACTGATTTATATAAAACTGGAATAAAACATCGTTTAAACTTAATAATATTGAAACTTAGCAGACATGAAATTTACAAAATTAACTTAACAGAACTTAGTCTTGCTTAACAGAAGGTAAGAGAGCTTTATATTATTGGACCTTAACTAAACATAACTTCAAATTAGTACCTTTAAAAGTTATAGATATGAGAAGATGTAGCTTAGTCTACTGTTATTGCTACAAAAATAAAATGAAAAAAAAAGACCAATCCATAAGAGAAATAACAGCATGATGGTGTACTGGAGGGATAAAAGTTGCAATAAGCATATTAAATTTCTAAGTAATTAGTTATGAGAAAAACCCACAGTAACTGCAGATTTCATGGAAACAGAAATTTAGTAAGACTTTTAGAGCCCAAGGTTACTAAAAAAAATAACGTGTAATTTGGCAGACTGCTGAACAGCTGAGTAGCTTCTCGTGATTGTATTTTGTGTCGTTTCATTTGGTCAATTTGTTAACAGTCTTGTTAAAGAAATCAGACTAGGTAATAAGGCACTGCATTTACTGCTTTCTATCTCTCCAGCAACTGTAAAACGGTAAAAAAAATTAGAATTCAGTCAGAAAACAAAATTAACTTTAAAAAGCCTATATCAACACGTTTTCAAGGCACACAAACGCAATACTTAAAGCTTTATTAAACAGAGGTGGTCAGAACCCCCTCCGCGCTGGAGCGGAGGCTGTGCTGCCCGCAAGGAAAAGGAGAGGAGGGGGAAAGAGAAAGAGAAAGAGAACTCCGGGCGCTGCCGCCTTGCAGCTGCTGCGGGGGAAAGGAACAGCGAATGCCGCCGTGCTGTGCTCACAGCCGCAGGGATGAGATCCTGAGCTCGGCAGTGCCGGGCAGCGCTGGGAGCCCTGCGGGCCCGGCACGGCCCCAACACCCGCGGAGAGAACCGGGGGGGAAAAGCAACACAAAAACCTCTAAAGGCCGCATGTAGCGAAAGGGGGAAAGCACGAAAACAAATACAGAAAAGGTTAAAGCAGCACACAGCACTTGTGGCTCCCACCTCCCGCCTTACATAAACTTTCTGAGCCTCTCTCAATAACTTATCTAATCCACGACCTTGCCAATCTTCTATCTTTTCTAGCTTCTTTCTAATATCTGCCCATGATTTGGCCACAAACTGAGTTTTCAGCAGGGCTTGTCCCACCGGGGTATTAGGATCTACCCCAGAGTATAACTGGAGACTTTTTCGTAACCTCTCCAGCCATTTGGTGGGAGTTTCATCTTTCTTTTGTTGTTCATGAAAAGCTTTATTGATATTTTGCCCCCAAGGGACTGATTCTCTTATTCCTTGGACAATAATTGTCCTTAGATCTTGCATATGGCCTCGATCCACTGGATTCTGATTATTCCAGTCTGGTCTCTGGAGGGGCCACTTAACATCTGCCACGGGACCCTGTTGGTGTTGCTGGTCCCACACTCTCATTCCAGCCCTTCTGATCATTCCACTCTCTTCTGCTGTAAATGGGATGCCCAGTATAGACTGGACTTCATCCCAGGTGTACTTTTCGTAGGGTAATTTGGAACAGAAGGGGGTGCAGGCGGAAGAGGTGCCGGGGAAGGGGGTGGTGAGATATATATATAAGGAGGAGGCGAAACAGGTACTACATCCTCTCTCCATGTTTTCTTTTTCCCCTCCCCCCCTTTTTCTTTTAGAGGGTATAAATTTATCTTAGTTTCTGACACGATCCAGAGATGAGCATACTCACTCTCCTCTAAACTAAAAGGTTCCCTGGAACTTACATAAATGTTCAAAGCCTGACAAATCCAATCCTCAAAGGAACCAAACACAGGCCAGTATAGGTGGTCGCCTCTAATTTGCTTTCCACCCCACACCTCCATACAATAGTGAATAATTTTTGCTTTACTCTTACCCTGCCTAGAAGGGTAATCATCCCAATAAGTAATCATCAGTCCTAGAGGACTATCTGGCGGTATCTGGGGGAGCTTCACTTGGGGTCCCCCACCCATGGGATCAAAGGGCTTGCTTTTGCCCTGTCCCATCTTCCAGAGTGCCTTCACACGCACACACACACACACACTTCGCCTCCTTTTCGTGACCCATCCCTCGCGGGACATGGGAACCGCACTACCGAGGAGTCCACACTCGCTTCATCCTCCACTGGACATCTCACAATGACACACTCTGGGATACCCAACCCCAACCGAATGGATAACCAGCCTATACTTACGCACTCCTGGATCTTCGTTTGGGCTTCGTGCACAAAGATTATAGGGTTGCCGGCTTTCTTTTGCTTACTGTCGAGTTTAGGGTTCATCGGTATAGGATCAGATGGGGTGCTACCCAAACAGGGGCCGCTTGTCAGCAGGGCGCCTCCCCCATATGGTGACCCACACCAGGTTGCCTCTATCTGAGTCACGGCACCAAATTTGTTATACGTGTGTCTCAATAATTGACTGGACACAAGCCCAATTAAATAATATTGGAATTTATTGAGCAAGCGACAGTAAGCAAAACAGCACGCTGGGCGGCCGGGGGATCTCCTGCCCCACCACGGCTCACCACCACCACCTGAGAGTCTCTGCTTTTTATACTTTGCGGCTTCCTGTGATATGCATATCTTTCTGTTTCTTTTGTGTTTGCGCGAAGTGTTGCTGGGGGGGGTCTTTATCCGCTTCCCGGTAGTCGGTGGTCCGGTGGTCGTGGGAATGAAGCCTTGTAGCTGATCACTGCAAAAACTGGTTACTCAGCTTTTAGTTCTGCTTATCTTTTGTTTGCTTTGCCAGACGTTTGAAGAGATAGTCTTGATGAGATCACAAGGTGCTTCCCCTAACACGCTTTAGTGAACAATTACTGATGGTAATTTATTACATTTGCTTCCTGGAGATTTTCCCCCTGCAGGGGTTTCCCTGTGCCTGATCTCTCCCTGCCAGCACTCACAGACCCCAAATCTCTGTGCACTCTCCTTGGCCCTACAGAATCCTGCCTGTCTGCAGGGCACTGGCTGGGGGCAGGTTCTGTTTGCAGGTGGGACAAAAGACAGGTCAGACTAAGCCTGATGGGTCCTGGTGCTGAGGCAACAAGATAATGCTTGAACTATGCAAAAACCTGTAGCTGCGCAGAAAGAAATAGTTACTTTCTAACAAGGAAAGTGAATGAAGCCCTTTTCAGAAATCAGCAAATTTAGCAGAACAAGCTGTGTTGTTTTGGCACGACCTGGTTTGTGGCAGCAGGGACGCCACAAAGACCGTTCCTGTGGGAAGCTGCTGGAAGCTTCCACCGTGTCCGACAGAGCCAGTGGCTGATGGCTCTGAAGGTGGACGTGCTGCTTCCAAAACTGGGCCAGTGAGAGAGGGTGGAAATGCCTCCATGTTTAAGGAGTCCCCGGGGGCTCGGGGGGACGTGGGGCTGCCGCCCCACCTGGCACAGGAGGGGGAGCTCCCCCAGCTGCAGGAGGCTCGTTCCTTGGGGCCTCTCCTCGATGGCTGCTCCCGGCTCAGGGCCCGTGCCCAGCGCTCCTTCTGCAGGGAGGGGGCCCCTCCCCGGCTTCTGGGGGACGTGGCAAACCAGTGCCACGGGCCCTCGGGGGCTGCCAGGACCCCCTGAGCAGCCCCGAGCCAGTGGTGATGGGGGAAGGGAGGTGACAGAATCCCCCTGGGAGGGGCAGGTCCCCATCCCGCCCCCCGGGCCCTGCAGGGCTTCGGGACACCGTGGGGAGGGGTGGGCACAGGGGTGGGCACAGGGGGTCCTGGGCTGTCCCTGAGGGGGAGCACGGCCATCCCTGCCCTTGGCAGCACCCAATTGGCTGTGAGTGAGATGGAGGCGGCCGGGGCTGCCCCGAGGCTGTCCCTGCTGTACCGCAGCCCCCCAGGCCTGGGACAGTTCCTTGCTGAGCAGGGCAGGAAAGATGTCTGGCAGCTGCAGCAGGGTCAGGGAAGGACTCCAAGGTGGGGCTGCAGCCCTTGGGCTGTCAGGAGAGGCTGAGGGAGCTGGGCTTGTCCAGCCCCGAGCAGGGAAGGCTGAGGGGCTCCTCATCCCAGCCTGGCAGTGCCCCTGAGGAGGTGATGGAGAACACAGAGCCAGGCTCTTCACCGGGAGCCTGCTGGGAGACAAAAAGACAATGGGTGCAAGGGGAAAGTGGGCAGATCAGCCAGGACAGGAGGAGATGCAATGAGTCAGGCTGGTTTCAGCATTTCCTCAGCACCAAAAGCAGCCTGACCCCCTTCTCCATCCACCACTGAGAGCTTTGCAAATCAGGAATTGTTCAGGCTCTTTTAGCCCCACTTCACACAGAGCATCCTGATTCAAACTCTTAACTATGTTTATATCTATCACAGAATCATCTTTGTCTAACATTGGTTTTGTAGAGAAATCCCTTGTCAATGTTGGACATGTCAGATGTTGCTGGGATGTCTCACATTGCTGAGGGAAGAGTTTCAATGTTTCTTAAATCATATCATGTTTCCATTTTTTTTGTTGGCATTGAAGAGACATTTTCTGTGCCTCTGAGTCCCACCGGTTCCTGACTCCAAAGGACACAAACCTGATGAGTTGTGGTTCCTACTTGCACCTCCCCCCATACCCAGAGCAGAGCTGCCTTGTCCCAGAAAGTCCCTGGCAATGCAGGGATGAAGGGAACAGGACAGGCTGTGGGGATCAGGGGCAGGGCACAGCCAGGGATTTGGGGTGGTTGTGAGCCCAGGGTAGGACCCGGCCCTTGGCCTTGCTGAACCTCATCCCATTGTCCTGGGCCCAGGGCTCCAGCCTGTCCAGATCCCTCTGCAGAGCTTCCTGCCCTCCAGCACAGCCATACTCCCAGCCAGCCTGGACTCCCTGGGAAATGACTGAGGGTGCCCTCGATGCCCTCGTCCAGATCATCCATCAAGAAGAGATTGACCAGACCTGGCCCCAGTCCTGAGCCCTGGGGACAGCCCTGGATATGACTCCATTCCTCAGCTGCTCTGAGTCCCAGGGGCTGGATGAGGGAAATGCTGGGGTGGGGGCAGGGACAAAGTCTGATTGATTGTCAGCTGTTATAAGTTAACATAGTTTAGTTTTAGTTAAAATTTTTAAATTTCTTTAAAAAGAATATACCTATTGTGATAAATGCGGTATATAATTAGGTTTTATTGTAAATACATGTTATTGTGATAATGTAATAAAATACACAACGTACCTTTAAATCAACCCCCGCCCCCCCCCGCCCCGCACCCCCTCCCATCTCAAAAGTCACAAACCTCAAACCAAGCCTGAGGCTACCACCCAGGAATGCGCCTTCACCATCAACACCCAAGGAATGAAATTTACAAAAGAAAGGTGAGTGCACCTGGAAGAGATGGATACTCAGCTCTGGAGGTTCCACCAACAACCCACAACTTAACTACAGATATGTATCTTATCCATGTTCTCTACATGAATATGGATCCAAAGATTTCAATACTCAGTTCCTGTAAATCTCATCATAGACTATGTGCTTCTCGGAAACCCATTCAACCAACTGGCAGTTGAAAATCAGGACTGTACGAATATGTATTTCTATTTCTATGTTTTCTATATGAATATGTATCCTACACCTCCAATACCAGGTTCTCGAAAAACTAATCATGGACTATGTGCTTCTATTCAACCGACCGGCAATCAAAAATCAGGACTATATGAATATGTATTCTGAGCAAAGACAGCAAACCACACTCCATGTAGTGAAACACTGTATAAAAGTGGGACGCTCAAAGCACATGGTGTGAACTGTGGGGTTACGGTGTGATAGAGATCGTAACAAAGGTTCACCCAGTGGCGACCCCGGGCTCGCGCACTGACCTCAATTATGGTCTTTCTCGATTGTTCCGCTCAAATCTTTCAATAAAAATTTTTTATTGATAATTTGGCTGATCACGTTTGTAACACCCAGTACAGCCCAGTCCCTCCCAATACACCTGAGTCCATTTCCATTCCCTTCCAGTTTCCCCCAGTGTCATCCATAGTATGCCCCAGTGTCCCCCAGTCCTTCCCACAGTTTCCCCAGTATCACTCCCAGTATGTCCCAGTATGTCTCAGTGTACCCCCACAGTCCATCCCAGTTCGCCCAGATTCCCCCTCAGCATTCCACGTGTTCCTAGGTGTAGCCACAGCTTGTGCCTGCCATGTTTTGGTTTCGGGAAATTCTTTTCCCACAGGCACCTGTTGTAAACAGGAGCATGTTATTATAAACTATCTTGTTTTTCTCCATTCTTTCCCAAAGGAGGGATTTCGCTTGATGGCCCTTTGGGGTGACCAATGGGCCAAAGGATCCCACCTCTTAGGTGGGCTCATTGTAAAAAAGTATATAAGGCAGGTTTGAAAAATAAAGTTTAGACTTCGAGTCTCACAGCCTTCTGAAAACCAGAGTCCGTGTCCTCATTTCGTGTCCCACAGCGACACTAGGTTGTCCCAAGTCCTCCCCAGTATCACTCCCAGTATGTCCCAGTGTCTTCCACAGTGTTCCCAGTGTTCCCCAGTATGTCCCAGTCCTCCTCAGTGTTTCCAAGGACACTGGAACTGCTCAAAGTTGCCATGGCACCCAAACCCAGCAGTGGGGTCAGTGCAGTGTCCGGGGCCACAGCCGCTTGCAATGGCCCAGTGCAGGTTGGGATGATGATCCACCCTCACTCCTGGCTCAGGGCAGGGCTGAAGCGGCCTTGGTGGCTCCTTGGGCTGGCACAGACTTGAGGAGAGTGTCTCTTTTCAATGGGGAAACTCAGGCGTTTTAGATTGCTTAAAAAAAAAAAAAGGAAAAAAATCCCTCTTTGGCTGAGTGCAGCGAGTTCTCCAAGAAAAGCAGGTCCCAGGTGAGTGAGGAGAAAGAGGATGAGGTTGGGGAATGTGGAGCAAGGTTGTCCACACTGGGTCAGGGCTCAAGGCACAGTTTCTCTGAGCAGGCCAGACCTCCTTAGGAGAGACCCTGCATCAATATCAATCACTGAATGATGCAATCACCTCTATTCTAAAGAAAAAAATACAACCTTGAAAATAGGATTACATATTTCTTATAAGCACTTTAAAATCATTCTCCATAAGTATAGCAGGAAACTTTCCTAATGAACTACCCCTGACCAGAGGGAAATCAAGGCAGAGCCATGGTTTGTCAGGACTTGCTTGATCCTAGTGAGCCCCATGGTGCATTTGGTGCCGAACCCTGGATTCTCAGGGCCTGAGAGGAGATTGCACAAACCTTTCCAGGAGTCAAAGTCAGAAGAAAGCCCAAAGTGTCTCAAAGCATTAATGGGTTGCACTGAGGTCCATCCCCAACACAGGCTCCTCATGGACTCCTTGGAGGAGAGAATTGGAGGCCAGGATTGCACAAAAACCTTTCAGCGACTCAGTGTGGGAAGGAAAATCCAAAGTACCTTAAATACCTTGAGTATCTCAAAGCATTAATGAGCCTCACTGAGTGACAGTGCAAAGCTCTCAAGGGACTCGTTAAAGCAGATAATTGGAGGCCAGGATCACACAAAAACTTCTCAGACACTCAGTGCAAAAAAAAAGTTCTTTAAGAAACTTTGAGTACCTGAAAGTATTAATGAGCCCCACTGAGTGTTTTCACTGACTGAAAATCCCAAGGGACTTGTTAAAGTAGATAATTGGGGCCAGGATTGCACAATCTTTCTCACAGAATCAGATTGAAAAGGGAAACACCAAGTACCTTGAAATAACTGAAGTACCTTGAAGCATTAATGAGCCCCACTGAGTGTTGTTACTGACAAAGCCTCTCCAGGGACTAATTACAGCAGATAATTGGAGGCCATGATTGCACAAACCTCTCAGAGACTCCAAGGCAAAAGCCAAACCAAAAGTCCTTTGAAGAACCTGCAGTGCTTGGGAGCATGCAGGAGCCCCCCAGGGCCATTCCTGACCAAGGCTCCCCAGGGACTCCTTCCAGCACATCCTTGAGGCCACTGGGCTGTCAGGGAAATGCTGAGGGCAGGACAAGGAGCTGACAGTGCCCAGCCTTGCTGGGGCTGTGCCAGGAGGCCCCAGGGCCTCAGGACAAGGTGTCTCCTCACAGCCCTTGCTGGCACAGACCCTGCTGTGCCCCAGGGCACCAAGACTTGGCTTCTCTTTGTCCCCTCCTGGCATCACTGCCTCCAGTTCTCTGCTCTGCCTGGGACCTGGGGACACTTTCTCTGTCCTGTCCCTCAGTGGGACCCATGAAAACTTCCAGAAACTTTGGAGTTGGATTCTGACTTGGAGTTCTTGAGAGGTTTCTTCAGCTCCCTGTCAGGGACTGATGTTCAGGGCCTCAGCACAAGCCCCAAGAGGGTCATTAAAGTCCTTGTGCTGTGTCTGTGCTGCCGAGCTGAGCTGGGCTCCTGGCACAGAGGCAGCTCCTGGCAACCAAGAAGAGCTTTAAAACACATTTCTCTTGCTAAGCAGCTCTTCTCCCAGCCCAGCAGGGCTGGGACACTGCCTGCAGCCACTCCGGGCACATCACACAGGCACAGAGAGCTTCAATCACTCAGGGCTGGGAAGGTGCTGAGAAGTGACTGAGGGAGAATCACTGCCAGCCCTTGGTACAGGAACCTCTGGCTGCAGGACAATGCAGCTGCAGCTCCTGCGGGGATCTCTTCAAGCTGGAACATCCCAATGCCTACAGACTCTGTGAGTACAACTCTCTGATTATCTCTTGTGTAGAGCAGCCAGGGGTGCCCAGGGCTGTCCTGCAGAGCAGGGTCCTGCAGCCCACGGTGCTGTGCTGGGCAGGGACTCTGCTGCCTGCCAGGGACAGCTCTCAGCCAGCCCTGGGAGCTGCTCCCAGCACTGGGGGACAAGATCTGGGTGGAAGCAGACAGCTGGGAAGGCTTGGAAGTGTTCTCCTTGTGTGGTGAGGATGCTGCATTGTTCAGGTCCGCTTCCAGCAGGACACTGAACTGCAGAACATTTCCAAGTAGATTATACATGGAACACAGTGAGGCAGGGGCTCCATAAAATAAATAACCCTCCTTTTTAATCTACTGCTCTGTGTTGCCTGGCTGGGAAATTGCACACAGATATTCATCTCTCAGTTCAGGTTGAGAAAAATAAAACTATTTTCTCTCAGATCCTAATAAACCAGGCAGTGACAGAAATCAGCAGAGGGTCCCTTGCAGGCAGCACCAGCGTTGCTTTTCCAGCCTCCTCAGGGTTGCTCTGAGGTTGCCATCAGAGCCTGCAGAGGCAGAGCTGCCCCTGGGCAGTGCCTGAGCTGGGAGGGGTGTGCAGGGCAGAGCTGATCCCCCAGGGCTGGGCTGGGCTCTGGCAGCACTGGCAGGGCCCCGCACTGGGCACAGGGAAGCAGCTGCAGGCAGGGGCAGCTCAGGCAGCAGAGCCCTGGGCAGGCAGTGGGGGGAAAGTGCCACCAAGCTGTGCTGGGATATTGAAAGTTCTCTCCAAACCAAACTATTCCAGGATTACTTTGTTTACAGATCTCCATAGCAAATGATCAACAGTAGCTCCATCAGCCACTTCCTCCTGCTGGCATTGGCAGACAGGCGGCAGCTGCAGCTCCTGCACTTCTGCCTCTTCCTGGGCATCTCCCTGGCTGCCCTCCTGGGCAATGGCCTCATCATCAGCGCCGTAGCCTGCGGCCACCACCTGCACAGCCCCATGTTCTTCTTCCTGCTCAACCTGGCCCTCACCGACCTGGGCTGCATCTGCACCACTGTCCCAAAAGCCATGCACAATTCCCTCTGGGACACCAGGAACATCTCCTACACAGCATGTGCTGCACAGCTCTTTTTCTTTATGTTCTTTGTCTCAGCAGAGTACTATCTCCTGACCATCATGTGCTACGACCGCTACGTGTCCATTTGCAAACCCCTGCACTACGGGACCCTCCTGGGCAGCAGAGCTTGTGCCCACATGGCAGCAGCTGCCTGGGCCAGTGCCTTTCTCACTGCTCTCATGCACACAGCTAATACATTTTCCCTGTCCCTGTGCCATGGAAATGCCCTGGGCCAGTTCTTCTGTGAAGTGCCCCAGATCCTCAAACTCTCCTGTTCACAGTCCTACCTCAGGGAACTTGGGCTCCTTGTGTTTTCCATCTCTTTATCATGTGGTTGTTTTGTGTTCATTGTTTTCTCCTATGTGCAGATCTTCAGGGCTGTGCTGAGGATCCCCTCTGAGCAGGGACGGCACAAAGCCTTTTCCACCTGCCTCCCTCACCTCGCCGTGGTCTCTCTGTTAGTCACCACTGCCACATTTGCTCACCTGAAACCCCCCTCCATCTCCTCCCCATCCCTGGATCTGGCCCTGTCTGTTCTGTACTCGGTGGTGCCTCCGGCCCTGAACCCCGTCATCTACAGCCTGAGGAACCAGGAGCTCAAAGCTGCAGTCTGGAGACTGATGACTGGATGGTTTTGGAAATATTAAACTGCTGGCAAATTTCTGCAAATAACTTGTAATAAAAGTCATCTTTGATACTTGTGGTAGGTTTCATTTTGGAGGTTCTATTTCTTTGTTTTACTTCATAAATCCTATCCACAAGGACTGTCATGTTTTGTGTCGTTTCTCATTTTGTTTCTCTCCACCTCCCCTGTGGACACAGACTGTGTCAATGAGGGGCTGTGCTCTTGGTGGCTTTAAAGGAAATCAAGGATCTCCCAGCCAAGTTTTCTGCAGAGATGCCCCTTTGGTTCCCTTCTCTGCAGCTGCAGCAGCAATGTCTGTGTGCAGAGCTGGGGGCAGATCAGTGCTGGCACAGCAGCTGTGCCCAGGAGCAGCAGCACTTGGTGCTGCCAGCGCTGCTGCCGTGGCCCTGCCCCGCTGCCCTCCTGGCCCTGGTGTTGCTGTAGGGCCTGAGTGCTCTCAGGGCCGGGCACAGGGCTGGGGATGGCAGTGCCAGGGCTGCAGCAGGAACAGGCCATGGGCACTGCTGCGACAGCAGCGCTGAGGCCTCAGCCCAGGGCCTGGGGGCTCCAGGCTCCTTGCCCAGGCTCTCTCCAGAACACATTGCCCAGGCCAATGCTCAGCAGAGAAAAGCCCCGCCAGCAGCCCCAGGCTGGCCGTGGGCAGGCTGGGGGCAAACAGCACGGCTGGGGCTCTGCAAGGGCCCTGGGGCACACGGCAAGGAGCAGCAGAGCAGGGCCTGATCCATCCCCACTGCGCTGGACACCCCAGGCCAGCATCCCACAGCCTCCTCATGCACCTGCCAACAACATCCCCCCTCTGCAGCCCTGGCCTCTCCCCCAGCTCACACAGCTGCCGCAGCCTTGCAGGCACAGACACGGCAGCACTGCCTCAGGAGCCCCTGTTTGCCCTGCCCAGAGCAGGCCTGAGCACCCCCATGGTGTTGGTGTGGGGAGATGAACCTAAGGGAGCACAAATGCCAGCAGCCCCTGGGGCCAGGAAGGGCTGGGGGACAGCAGGGAAACCACTCAGGTTTGTGGTGGCCTCTGAAGTCAGCCAGAAAGTTTGTTTCCCTGAGCTGTGAGTTTCCTGTGCCACTGCAGACGTTGTTGCTCAGAGCCAGGGCTGCCTGGCAGCCACCCCCAAACTGTCCTGACCATTTCCTTTGCTTCACCTTGGCTTTCTTGTCTCTTTTCTGGTACAAATTTCTTCCTGTGTCCACTATTCCAACTGGTAGGGGAGTCCTCACCTCTGGACTCCAGGAGGGCTGAGCCACCCCAAAATGTATCTCCTCGGAGACACTCCTTAGGGGGCCAAAAGCACTCCTCTCAGCTGGCGGGTAGCGACTCAGCAGGGGGGCAGTGGTTCAGCTTCTAGTGATTTCAGCTTGTGATTTCAGCTCCTGCCCCCTGCGAGATTCGCTTCCCCTGTAGCCAGCCTAGGGTGTTGAGAGAGAGAGGGTTCCGTTCGGCAGTTCCGCAAGCAGCTTTATTGTAGAGGCATCAGGGAAGGGAGCCGAGGACGGAGGGCCTTAAGGATCTTAGTGAGATTTCAGGGGTTTTATAGGGAGCTAGGTGGGAGGGGGGAAGGGTACAAAGCCAATCGGTTACAACAGATCTACATAAGGTCCCGAGGGTGCTTGTGGGTCTTCCAGGAGAGTCGCCGTGGCCAGAGAGGCTGCTTTGTTGTTCTGGCGGGGGGTTGCGCAATACTTCTTAATTCTTTAGCAAAGGCTTCCTCCAAGGCAGAGCCATCGGGTCTCTGCCCACCCCCACAACTCCCCCGTTTATTATATTCAGTAAAAAAGCCTCTCCGGCCGCTTTTTTAAAGCAGCATAGGAGGCATGAGAACATGAGTAGCACGATAAGAATTACGATGAGAACCCACAAAACACCTTTAACCAAAGATGCCACCCATCCTGTCAATCTCCATTGCCCAAAAAGATTGTTGACCCAGTCTAGAGTCTTTTCTGTTTTTATGTCCTTCACTAGTCCTTCTAGTTTCTGGATGTTCGCATGGATGGATGTTGAGTGTGAAGAAAGGTTGAAGCAGCACATTCCTTCAAAGTCCTGGCATCCGTGTCCATTAACAAGTAGCAAATAATCGATCGCTGCACGGTTTTGGAGGGTCGCCTGTCTGGTAGTCTCTTCATCCTTTAAAAGATCACTTAAAGCAGCAGATGTTGCATTGGCTTGTTTACTAAGTCAGCACCGATAATCTATATCACCAAGGGCCTTAAGCGCAGCTAACCAAGGGGTGAACACAGAAACTGCAATTCGCTCTACCCAGTGTATGTTATAAATATGACTGTCACAGTTTGCATCATACTCTGAAAAGGATCTCTTTTGGCCTGTGGATACCTTTGTTTTCCTCCAGTTATGTAGTAGTGTAATATTTGGAGTGAGGGTAGAAAGCTTGCCAAGGCTACAGGGGCCCCCTTGGAGACGTGAGGGAATCTCAGCCCACACTCTGTCACCACAGATAAAAAACATGCCTTTGGGTAGTACTTTGGGGTGAAGAGTGGACATAGAGAGCATGTGACTGGTACAGTTGCACCAACCATGATTATTGTAGGCTTTATTAATTGGTGATATGCCTTTTCTGTAAGTGTTTTTTGCCTGGTCGATTCTTGGCCAGTGTTGACTTTGGTGTCTAAAGTAAAATTTGATGCAATATGTTGCCTTAGAGGACCCCAGCAGGTTTAATTCTTGGGGTTCATCTTTGGCATCTGGCAGAATTTTGGTCCACTCATCCCAAGTGTCTACTGGGTTAGGCCTCTTACCTGTTGTAAGAGACGGTCCCTAAGTTCATCTGCCTCACGATCATCGCCAAGGATGGAGACTGAAGACTCCATAAGGACTGGGACTGAAACCTGAGACCCCAATACAGGAGTTCTGGCCTGGCTGAGCTGGGATATTTGCTGCCTACAGGTGTGTTCACCGGACCATTGTATCTCCATGGGAACCCGGTGAAAAATGGGTACGACTCGATAGACTGGTTTCGGGCAAGTTTCGGACTGGTCTGTCCTGTGCCTGCCCCGTACCGTTCCCTGCATGAATATTTGCTCTAAGCATCAGAGCACTTCGCCCTGTTCTCAGCACGCCTGTTGATGCTGAGCTCACCTCTTGGCCAACTGCCTGTCGCTTTGGAAAAGACTATAAGAGACTCCTCGAAATGACCTGAGAGATCTCCCCACGGAAGAAGACGTGTCTATTGGTCATCCTGCATCAAGAGGACTTTGTCTCTCCGTTGGTAGCTATACCCCCTTCTTCTCTCTCTCTCTCTCTCCTTCTCTCTCCTTTCTCCCTCTATTGCATATAGTGCTGTGTGCACTTAATAAAGTGTACTGCTGTTGAGCAAATTGCTGTTGTCCCTTGCTGTGTCTTTTGCGCTCTGAGATCATCACTCGAACCATCACAATTCTTGCTTGCATTTAGCGGGTCGTGACAGTTGGCTACAGCAAATATTTCATGTGAACTCTGAACCCTCCCAAAGCTATTCCCCATAGAGAGATGGGAGGAAAGGCCCACACACTGCAGAAAATCAAAGTCACCTTTGATAGAGACCTGGTTCCAGAACTTCCACTGAAGCTGGCAGAAAAGGTCCTGCTGAATTCAGTGAGTAGTGTATGAGCTCCCAGGTGAATTTCCCCTTTAAGCTCTGCTACAGCAAAGGAAACTACAATCATTTAATTTTCTAGTGGTCCTCATAAGGGAAGAAAAGGGGAAAAAAGAAACCTTAAGGTGCCATCGGGCTTTTAGAAACAATTCATCAAAGACACTTGCCAGAAGGAGCCTCATTCTCCAGGCACCGGGGGACTTGTGGTCCACCACTGCCCACATAATTGTCATACAGATGTGAACAGCCACATAATCACAAAATGGGTCAGGGTGGATGGGAACACAGTGTGTCATCTGGTCCAACCTCTCTGCTCAAGTCAGGTCATCCTAGAGCACATTGGACAGGATTGCATCCAGACAGCTCTTGAGTATTTCCAGGGAGGGAGACTCCACAGCCTCTCTGGGCAATCTGTACTGGTTTTCGGTCACCTGCACAGTAAAGTTCTTCTTCATGTTGAGGTGGAAGTTCCTGTACATCAGTTTCTGCCCATTGCCTTTTGGCTTATTGCTTAGCACCAGTGGGAAGTGCTTGACTCCATTCTCTTGACATCCTTCCTTCAGATACTTATAAATGTTGATGACTTCCCCTCTCAGTTGTCTCTTCTTGAGGCTAAACAGCTCCCTCAGCCTGTCCTCATCCCTTCATCATCCTCACTGCTGTCTTGGGTTATGGAACCAAAAATGTGTATTCTATTTCATCTTTTAAAAGCAGTTGGGAAGATGTTCTTCTTTATCTCTTGTAACTCTGGGGGGAGGGGGGGCGGGTGCCTTCTGATAAAACCAGGTAGGGCAGTGTTCCTTATCTCTTTCACCGCCCGTCCTCCCTCCAGGGGGATATTCTCTGCTAATGGGCCATTGAGGCTCCCCAAGCAATTGTCCCCAGGCTTGTCACAAGTTGTCCCCTTGTGAGATGCTCCACCCAGTGGGAGGAGCGAACCATTCCTACCTGGATAAAAACTGAGACATAGGAACAGCAGGTATTTGGCTTCACCCGATTCCCGGAGGAAGACTGGACCCTCCTCACCATCACTGGACCCTTCTCTCTCAGGATCATCTCTGCTCCAACAGAACCACATCTGCCACTCCAGGAGGATTTATTTGGACTGTTTCCAACACCCTGACCAACAGGGTGTCAGGCTGTAGCTCTGACTCTGTCGGGGTTTCTAGGATTGTTTTGTTTGCTTGCTTGTTTTTATTGCACTACTACATCTGTATTTTTTTTAATATTCCTAGTAAAGAACTGTTATTCCTTTTCCCAAATCTTTGCCTGAGAGCCCTTAATTGCAAAATTATAATTTGGAGGGGGCGAGGGGTTTACATTCTGTATTCCAAGGGAAACTCCAGCTTTCCCTGGTCTTTCCAAACCAAGACAATTGGCTGCAGCAACCCCTGCTATCATGAAATCCAACCCCAAATCCCCTTTTATGTCCCCAAAATCCCCCCTCAAATCCCCAAAAGGGTTACTTCTACCCTGACAGTTGGCTTGTACAAAACAGCCTAACAATCTGTCTGTGTTCAAATATTTAAAGCAACAACACTTAGTCCCACGCTTTATATTTCAGGTAAACAATTTAATGGCACCTTAACATTGTTATCACAATCTCATAACGTGCATATTTTACTCCTTATGGAGCAGGAATCTTTTTATATTCTATTGAAACTTCAATTTAAAGTTTTAAAACCCTTTTAACGTACTGAAAACAGAACAGTCTGAAAAGACAGGTCTAACAGCCATTAAAATGCAGGAAGAAGCAAGAGGACTTTGGATAAAAGTGCATTTAACAGCTACATTTCTTTCACCAAGTATTAAGTGTTAAGAAAAAGAGAGTAAATTTGAAAAATTTACTGAATTTCTAATGCCAGCTTTGAAACAACTTTCTATGTAGTTATATTTATTTAAAAAATTTAAAATTGGCTGATTTGTGTCCGAAACACTTTGCAGCATGAGGGAGGAAAGGTGGAAAATACTCTACAGGAGGACGTAGTTATTCTAGATCTGTAAAGTTTGTATGTGCAAAGGAAATAAAAAAAATTATTGAATTTCTAATGCCAGAAACAGCTGTGAAACAACTTTCCATGTAGTTATATTTATTTAAAAATTCAAAATGGGCTGATTTGTGTCCCAACACTTTGCAGCATGAGGGAGGAAAGGTGGAAAATACTCTGCAGGGGGATGTAGTTCTAGATCTGTAAAGTTTGTATGTGTAAAGGAGATGAACATTGTATTAAACACACTGAGCATGACAGAAAAATGCAACAAAGTAATGAGAGAATAAAAACCCTGTGGTGGCACCAGTTGCCAGGGCACTGGGTATTTCTGCATTTTAAGCAAAGAACTTCACAACATCTTTCAGTTTTCTCTTCCTGTCCATTTTGGAGACCGTGGTCCACCCCGCATCGCGCATCCTCCTCATGGTTTTGAGTTTCAGTGCAGAGCCTGGGGATTTCACACTGGATGGAGTTGGTGTCTGGGAGGGAAAAGAAAGCCATCCCTTAGTTTTTGTCGACAATCTGATTTGGTTTAATCTCATGAAAGGCTGACATACCTTTTTGGGTGCTGTGGGATGGAATTGGGAAGCCTGCGGATAATCTTTGGACAATTTTTTAAACATCTCTTCTTCCGAGACTATGCTCTGATAAATTAAAAAGTTACTTAGTCACACATCTATTAAAAAATCCTTTTTCTTTCCCCCAAGGACATTAAACTATGAAAAAAAAAATTAAGATGTCATTAAGAGGCATAACAGTTCAATAAAAAGAATGTGAATAATGTACATATAACTACAATTCCAGAAAGAACCAATTAAGTAAAAATATGGACATAAATATTGGCTTGAATGTGGAAGCCTAAACTCTTTATCTTCATTCTTAGACATCACAGAGAGCTGTTCAGTACCTGATTCCTTCTCTGACTCTTACCAGGAGGTCGGTGTGCTCAGAGCTGTCTGACTGAGCGTCCAGCTGGAGAAGCACTTTTTGCTTTTTCCTCGTGCTCTGCTCTGAGGGGAGGTTTGTGCTTCTTCCACTTTGCAGCTTGTCTCCTGGAGGAGTCTTTATCATGTAGGTCTGGGAAAGGAAATTTTTCTATTTTTTATAGAATATATTGTGTTGTATTGTATTGTGTTTATTATTTATATATTATATTATATTTATATTATATTATATTATATTTATATTTATATTATATTGGATAAGCATAGAATCATGACCCAGTTCACAGTCTGAGTGTCCCAGCAGACACCTGGAGCTATTTATCTTTCCATCCAAACATGAAGCAAAGACCCAAACAAAGCGGGGTGGGGTGGAAAGATCCTTTTTTTTTCGGTTGCCAAAGGAGGAGAATTAACAGGAAGAGCTGAGTTTTGTGGCACATTGTATCTCTGTTCTTCACATCTGCAGAAATTCAGGTTATTCTCAGCTGTAGCCACTACATGTGAACTACAGCAAACATCTAAGAGAATGGAAACTAAACTGCAGGAAAAGGCTTTCAGAGAAATATTGGCAGCAATATCAAGACAGGTGATACTTAAAATAATCTTTTCACTAGAAGTTAAACTGAGAAGCATTGCAGTGGTACAGCACAGTCCTTTTTTTTTTTTTTTTGAAAGATAACATCAAAATGATAGTAAATTCTATTGTTCCAGTATGAAAACCACAAGAGAACTCCGGGCAGGGAAGAAGAGTTGGTTCTGCAGTCAGGAATACTTTGATACATCGACAATTTTTCTCTTTTTTCCTCTTTGCAAAGTGCCTTTACACTTTTGAAGATTTAAGTAAAACAATTCCAGAGACATAAAGCAACAACTGAGCAAGAAAAACTACACATTTGGGAGCCCTTCCACAACTGTCTAACATCTCCATGGGTTGGTATCACCCTTTAAAATCCCTGCTTATCCCAGGAAAAAAAAATAAATAAACATCTACAGAGAAGTAAGAAATACAGGCAGAAAAATGCAACAAGAAAAATTCATTGTTAGGAGTTACCAAACTTCAATGAAGGAGACATTTTTTTTTTCTTTTCCATCATGTTGACTTCCATAGGAATACAATTTGGAAACTTTTAAATTTTTTTACATGAATAGATTCACTGTCTAGATGTAAATAAGGTTAAGAGTCTCAGGAACATTTTTTCTGATATTATTTATAAATATTATAAAGTTTTCTTTTTGTGTATTTTTGATAATTTAAAAAGTTTTTAAAGTTTTTAAAGTTTTTAAAGTTTTTTAAGTTGAAAGCATTCCAATGTCTTTGGTTGAATGCAAATAAATTATTATGGCACTTCAGTTGATTCTACACATATAAATACCACCAAATTCTAAAATCAATTAAAAATATTAAAGTTACCTTGTGTTTCTTTTCACTTTCAGGAATATTTTGAGAGTGCTCTTTTACAAGATTCTCCTAAAAAAAGAGTTATAGGATAGGAAGTGAATATTTATTTGAATTTAGTTGTTACAATTCTTCTTGGTGTAATTAGTAAAAACAGTTTATAATTATAGATTGTTACAAAATTCACACAAATAAATGACCAGATTTAGTACAACTGCAGCATTTAAAATTATTGGGTTTTTATTCAGTTTCATTTCTTATACATTTCTTTTAAAACTTCTCACCCACACTGCTAAGTCACTAAAAAACTCCACCTTTTCTTCCATTTCTGCTCTCAGTTGTTCTTTGAGGGAGGACAGTTCACTCTTCAAACACGACAGCTCGTTCGCCTAAAACAGGTGTTTAATAGTTCAATAATTCATATTTAAATTATAGATTTATAATTGATGTATTTATTTTTATATATAAATAAATATATAAAATAAAATATATATAATAATATTAAATATAGATTTTTAAATACAATATGTATTTTAAAAATACATATTTAGATATAATATATATTAATTTATTTTTAATATATTAAAGATATATAATTATTTATTACATATAAATAACATATAATAAATATATAATAAATATTTTAATATAATATTTGTATATAGTTATATATTTTATATATTGTATATTATTTATAATTTTTATATAATTATTTATTAATTATCTCTCAATTAGCAACCAATTTATAATACTTAAACAATAATTCATAATTAAAAGGATGAGGTTAACTGTGCACAACCTGGTAAAAAGGAAACAGTCCAAAGTGAGACAGTAATATTTAAAATATAGATATATAATTTATATATTTACTTTTATACATATATTATATTTATAAATATAAAAAACAAACAAACAAATAAATAAAAAAATATTTAAATATATAATATATATTTATATATTTTTATAAAATATATATTAAAATATATATATTAATAAAATATGTATTAAAATATGTATTAATAAAACATATATTAAAATATATATTTTATATATTATAAAAGATATATTTAAACAAATATAATTTATTTATATATAGATTATTTATGTATAATTATTTATTCTATATAAACAATATATAATAAATATATATTAATATATTTAGATATATAATAATATATTTATATTTATTATTAAATATATTATTTATATATAATTATTTATTATTTATTAATTATCTCTCAATTAGCATACAATTTATAATATTTAAACAATAATTCATAGTTTAAAGGATAGGGTTAATTGTGTACAACCTGGAAAAAAGAAAACAGTCCCAAGTGAGACTGTCATATTGAAATTATAGATTTGTAATTTATATATTTATAAATATATATAAATAAATTATATATATAAAAAATATATAATATATATATTTAAAATATATATATTTAAATAAAATGTATATTTAAAAGATATATATTTAAATATATACTGTATATAAATATATAATATATATTTAAATATATAATACTTTTTGATTTTTTTATTTATTTATAATTATTTATTACTTATTTATTATCTCTCAATTAGCAACCAATTTATAATATTTACACAATAATTCATAATTAAAAGGATGGGGCTATCTGTGCAAACTTGAAAAAAGAAAACGGTCCCAAGTGACACAGTCATTAATAGGGATACTCATTACAAACAAAAGATAATTCCACTTGTTTTTCAACCCCAGACTTGAAGCTTTGCTTCAGCTTGTTTAAAAAATACTGAAATAATATAAGAAACAGAAATGTTCAAAGTAAGACCTTAGAACACTCGGGAGAACATTATCCTCATGTCAGCTCATGAGCTCTTCAATCTTTCTACCCCCTCCTCTGCTCAACTCTAGCAGAGAAAAACGAATAGATAAATGGTTTTTTTCATGCATGGCTGGCTCTTAGCCAGTTGTCTTGGGTTTTGGAACCAAAAAAGTGTGTTCTATTTCATCTGCTGAAAGCAGGTGGGGAGATGTTCCTCTTTATCTCCTGTAACTCTGGAGGGAGCAGGGCGGGTGCCTTCTGATAACGGGGCAGCTGATAAAACCAGTGCGGCAGAGAGTTTCTTATCTCTCTCACCACCCATCCTCCCTCCAAGGGGATATTTTCTGCTAATGGGCCACTAAGGGTTATCTCCTGCTAATGGGTCATTAAGGGTTATCTTCTGTTAATGGGCCATTAATGATTATCTCCTGCTCATGGATCATTAAGAGTTACCTTCTGCTAATGACTCATTAAGGATTTTCTCCTCTAATGGACCATTAAGGGTTATCTTCTGCTCATGGGTCATTAAGGGTTATCTCCTCCTAATGGGTCATTATTTATCTTCTGCTAATGGGCCATTAAGGGCATGATATATTCCATTGTGAGATGCTCCACCCAGTGGGAGGAGCCAACCATTCCTACCTGGATAAAAACTGAGACTCAGGAGCATCAGGAATCTGGTTCCACGGATTCCTGGAGGAAGATCAGACTCATCTCACCATCACTAGACCCTTCTCACCATCACTGGACCGTTCTCTCTCAGGATCATCTCTGCTCCAACAGAAGCACATCTGCCACTCCAAAAGGACTCACTGTGGACTGCTTCAAACACCCTGACCCACAGGGTGTCAGGTTGTATTATTGCATTTATTATATTTTACTTTTTTCTCTCTTCTCCTATTAAATTATATCTCTGACTGGGAGTCTCACTGGTTTTGCTTTCAAACCAGCACACCAGGATAAAACTCCTACGCAAGGATGTCAGCCCCTTCACTGAACTACTTCCCATTGGAAAGTGCTCCTTACCAGTGCTCTTTCTGCTGAGATCTGCTTTTGCTGTTTGATTTTATACGCTTTTAACTCGGCATCTTTTTCTTCAACCATTTTATCGTATTCGTTCTGCGTTAAAAAAAAACCCAAACCAACAACAAACTCAGAACATGTGACTAAATGTTGCAGTTATCCAGTCTTAAAACATAATTTTTTTCAAACCAGAAGATTCAGAAAGCACCATGAACAAACACTGATGTTTCTACAGAAACAGTAAACCAGAAAATGCTTGATGCAGAATTATTTTGTGGACTGGCAGAGAGTGCTTTATTTCTATGTGTTCAGCACCTAAGAGGCAGCTGGGCTGTTTTTATTAATTGATCTGCTGAAAATAATGCAAAAGAGAGGAATAGAAAGGTAAATTAAAATGTGTCAAGCTAAACTGCTGAAGTCACTGAGTAATCAAAGAGAAACAGGTCAAATACTGAAAAATGCTGCATTCAGATGGTATCAGAGGAAGCCTGAATGAAAAAAAAAAAAAAATCCTAGAAGTTTGGATAAATGGAATTTATCTGCCCATAGGCATATTTTCAAGATCTTCAAATTAATTTGGTTTTAGATGAAAATTCAAGTGTCTGTTCAGCTTCTGTTTCCCAGATTCAGGCTTTTTTCGGTGTTTTATTAACAGATAATCACACATTGCAAACCCCAGCAACCAGTAAAATCTCTTCTCACCTTGTGCTTTTCATGAGTGCCACCATTTCAGTGATCTTGTGCTGACATCTGATATCGGCTTCTCTCTGGATCATTGTTGCTTCATCATAAAGCAACCTCATCTTTTCTACCTGTTAGCAACAGATTGCATTTCATTCATAAACATAACAATCTATATATATTTATATATAAATATAATATAAATATACATATAAATATATAAATATATAACTAGAAATATATAAAAATATAATATATAAAAATACATATAATATATAAAAATATATAATGTATAATATATAATTATATATTATTTATTTAATTATATATATAATGTATAGTTAGATTTTTATATGATATAAAATATAAAAATATATCTTTTTATATATACATTTTTTAAAATCTTATTTTAATTTATTCTTCCCCCTGTATCATTGTTGCTTCATCATAAAGCAACCTCATCTTATCCACCTGTTGGTAACAGAGCGCATTTCATTCATAAATGTAATAATCTATATATTTATATATATAAAAATATTATATCTATAAAATAGTATATATATAAATATATAATAATTATTATATTTTATATTATTATAATATATAATTACATATTATTATTATATATAATATCTTTTTATATTATTATAATATATAATTATATATGATATATAACATATATAATTATCCCTAATTATATATTATTATTTAATTATATAATAATATATAATATAAATAACTACAAATAAATATTATATATAATACTTATTTTATATATAGTATATAAATATTATATATATATATATTTTTTAAATATTTATATTTTAACATCTTATTTGAATTTTTTCTTCCCCCTGTGGGTGCAAAATATGCAGTCCCCGTTGGACTTCATTTGCTTTTTAAGATCCTTTTCAAATCTGACATCTGTTATGCAGATTGTTAAAATGGGCAAGATAAAATACTAACATGGGAGAAGTTATAATTTAGCTGGCTTTATAGCAAGGGTAGAATGTCTTTGAATTATATCCTGAAAGAAAGAATTTTTAATTGGGTTTTTATTTTCAAAGACATATTCAACTTTTGAATTTGTCTTTGCTCTCAGGCAAACACCACAAGTTATATTTCTGTTGATAAGACTGAAATGTAGGAGCAAGAACTCTGGCCAATAAAGCTTAAAAAAACCCATTTTAATAATAAAAAAAAATTAAATTGCAGTAAAAATTAGCACCTCTCACCTCCTCATGAAGTTTATTTTCATTCACCTTTCTTGTTTCTATGTCCTTTTGATAGGTGTCAACTGCTTCCTTATGTTGCTTGCTCATATTTTCCATCCCTAATTGCAATTTATTCACCTTTTGAAAGTGCAGAATTGCTGCTGTTATTTGTTTAGGAATAAATATGATAATGATTTTTTTTCACCTCATATTTTTGAGCAGAAACACACTGTTACTTTTCAGGTATATGATTAAAGTTTTATCTATTTAAAAATTCAGGGTTTTTTAAATAAAGAATTGAACTTTCGCCTGAAGTGGGTTAGAAAATACTCAAAGAAACAATGGCAACAGCACAATGAGGAATTCAATGCTGTGAATTTCCTCAGAAAAAAACAAAATACAGATGGATATTTTATTCCCTCTCTTGTAAATCTAGATAAGGTTTTGTGGTATATTTTCCTGCCAGCTGTGCATTTTTGATTCCAGTTTTTCCTTTTAAGCTTCTTCTACGAATATCCTTACTTCTTTCTTCAAGTGCAGTACCCAAAGCTGGACACAATATTCCCATCAGAGGGGCTGTGACTGCAAAATACATTTAAAGAAGAGCCTAAAGAGAATAATACATGGATGACCTTTAAATGTTTGTTACAATGGGGTTACTGAAACCTGTTTAGTCCACTGTCTTGGGTTATGGAACCAAAAATGTGTATTCTATTTCATCTGCTGAAAGCAGTTGGGGAGATGTTCTTCATTTCTTGTAACTCTGGGTGGAGGGGGGTGGGTGCCTTCTGATAATGGGCCAACTGTTCAAACCAGGTGGGGCAGTGTTCCTTATCTCTTTCACCACCCATCCTCCCTCCAGGGGAATATTTTCTGCTAATGGGCCATTAGGACACCCCTAAAAGCACACATCCCCAAAGCAGAACATCCACATTCCATCATCCCATTGTGAGATGCTCCACCCAGTGGGAGGAGCCAACCATTCCTGCCTGGATAAAAACTGATATTTAGGAACAGAAGGTATCTAGTTTCACCCGATTCCCAGAGGAAGACCAGACCCTCCTCACCATCACTGGACACCTTCTCACCATCACTGGACCCTTTTCTACAGGATCATCTCTGCTCCAACAGAACCACATCTGACACTCCAGGAGGACTTACTTCTGGACTGCTTCCAACACCCTGACCAACAGGGTGTCAGGTTGTAGCTCTGACCCTGTCAGGGTTTCCCAGGATTGCTGTTTGTTTGTTTGCTTGTTTAGTTAGTTTTGTTTTCTTCTACATTTTTATTGTTAACATTCCTAGTAAGGAACTGTTATTCCTATTCCCAAATCTTTGCCTGAAAGCCCTTAATTGCTAAATTATAAATTGGAGGGGGTGAGGGGTTTTAAATTCTCTATTCTAAGGGAAACTCCAGCTTTCCCTGGCAGACACCCGTCTTTCCAAACAAGACAGATTTTGGTGCCCAACATGGGCCACCAACAAAAGGAAAAAAAAAAGAAGAAAGGAACTGATTAGAAACAATTAATCCATCTCTTTTACATATCCAGTGATGAAAAATGGAAGCATCCTCTAAAAACTATGAGTTCATTCCTGCAAAATCCAAAACCATTTCAGAATGTATTTAACAAGTGTTACCATGGTTACACTGGGACTTAAATCACCTCATCTTCTACATGATGTTATTTAAACCTACCTTCCCCTCATACAGACTGGCTTTCTTGCTTTCTGCAGTGATTTTCTTTTTCAGCACCTTATTCTGTTGAAATGAAACAAAACAAGCACTGCACTTATAATAAGTGAATAGAATTATTTGATGGTTTAACTGAGGCAGAAATGTCAGAATCTTCAAAATTTCAGCTTTCATCAAGCAAATAACTCTCCATTGTTATTTTTATTGTTTATTATTATTTTTATTATTATTATTATTTCCAAAACAATTCTCCAAACAAAAAAATATTCAGCTGATTACTGCGATAACACTGTTTCTTCATGACTTTTAAGAAAGGTTCCTCCTGAGCAACAACAGGGAGTAACAAATGAGGTGCAGAATGGGAATTAAAACTAAGATGCTGCTGACAGAAGGTGTGAAGATGTCTTGACAGAAAAAAGTGATTTATCTATTTTTACAGTGAAGTTACTACAGTTTGTGCTAATGCAGAATTATTTTCTACTAGTGGTGACTGAGATAGGTCCTTATTGCAAGTGCATAATTAATACTATGTAATAAATGAAAAAGTATTAGTTTATTAAAGATATTATTTTTGGAATTGCTTTTTTTTTTCAAATTAAGGCTAATATAACAAAATCCAGTGATTCCAAAGATGACTTCTTAATTTGCTCACAGTTAGGGTAAGAGAGAAAAATTTTAAAATGACAGAGACGCATCTAAATATATAGAGCAGACAAAAAATGGCTGGAAAGCCATTCCAAAATACGATGTGTTTATGTATTTGCAACTTTAAA